>QLTV01003109.1:227990-254886 GCA_003457575.1 Thermophis baileyi | reverse complement strand
GTTGGGCGGCATACAAATTTAATAAATAAATAAATAAATAAATAAATAGAAAAGAAAACATAGAGCCACAAAACCTGGGTAGGCGTAGCTGGGGGGGTCATGTGACTCGGTGTGAGTGACATCGAGTTGGCCACGCCCACCCAGGTTTTGTGGCTCCGGGTGTTTTGTTTTCTGTGGGAAACGGGTCCAAATGGCTCTTTGAGTTTTTAAGGTTGCCTACCCCTGTGAAGTGAAAAGAAGAACTAGGGGGTGACATGATAGCAGTGTTCCAATATTTGAGGGGCTGCCACAAAGAAGAGGGGGTCAACTTATTTTCCAAAGTGCCAGAAGGCAGAACAAGAAGCAATTGATGGAAATTAATCAAGGAGAGAAGCAACCTAGAACTAAGGAGAAATTTCCTGAGAACAATTAACCAGTGGAACAGCTTGCCTTCAGAAGTTGCTAGTGCTCCAGCACTGGTGCTTTTAAGAAGAGACTGGACAACCATTTGTCTGAAATGATATAGGGTCTGCTGTTTGAGAAGGGATTGTACTATAAGACCTCCAAGGTCACTTCCAACTCTGTTACTCTGCTAAATCCAGGTTGTAAGTAGCCCTGGAGAAGTCCAATCATAACTTTAAATGTTCACTAAGCAACCAGTATTAAATTGAAGACTACTGTATTTTTCAAGGAAAAATAGATTTATCAAGAGATTTATCTCTTAATCAAGGAAAAAATATCTTAAGAGATTTAAAAATGAAATCAGATAAGCAGGAAGATACCTTTGAAAGGGAGGTAGGGGCTTGGGTAGTTACATTGGAGGACTGGCAGCATAAGATGGTAGAGATGGGAGAAATATTTAAACTAGATAGAGATAAAGATCCAAGAGAGGAATATGGGAGGCAAGCCAAAAAACGAATAAGAATTGAAGTATTAAAATGGACAAGAGATGATGGATAGAAAGGAACTGTCTTAGAAACAAGAAATAGGGAGGTTATTAGTATACACATTTTTATATAATAGAATAAAAATAATTAGATGGGAAGACCAGAGATTGAAAGATGGTATTATTATATATGTTCAATTAATATTGTGATTGGCATTAGAATGGCATACTGAAACATTGAACAATTAAATATTGAAGGATTATATCTTAATACAATAGGTGTATCAATACTAAGATTACAAAAGCTTGATTAACATAACAAATATTATTGTTATTTGTATCAAAATGAATGACACCCAGATGCCACACTGTTCATGCATTGATGTCGATGTATATCTAAAAAAAAAAAAGATGAGAGAAGGGATTGCCTAGCTAGACAGATCTGCAAGGCTGCTGTTTGAGTTTAGGACATGCTGCCAGCTAGGGCTTTGCCTATTGCAGCTTCGGGGGCTGTAGTCATGTGGTGAGTTGATGCCACAATAGGTCTGGATAAATGGCAGAGAGGAGAGGTGCTACTCTATTGTGTGTGTGTGTGTGTGTGTGTGTGTGTGTGTGTGTTTGTTACCTCCAGTTGGAACTAAAGAAGGGAGTAGGGATTGGATGCCTTTGGGGAATAGATACTAAATGGAAAGAGTATATACAGTATATACTCTATATCCGTGATGGCGAACCTATGGCATGCGTGCCACCTGTGGCACGCAGAGCCATATCTGCCAGCACAGGAGCCATTGCTGTAGATCAGCTCCAGCACGCATGCGCGCGCTGGCCAGCTAATTTTCAGCTGGCCACGCCCCCTCCCCTCCCAGGAGTCTCCAGCGGCCCGTTTTGAGGTAAGTAAAGGGCTCACACAGAGGCTCTGGGAGGGTGTTTCTGGCCTCCGGAGGGCCTCTAGGGGGTGGGGGAGGCCGTTTTCGCCCTCCCCAGGCTCCTAGAAAGCCTCTGGAGCGTGGGGAGGGTGAAAAACGGGCCCACCATGCCATTGCATGCCAAAAGTGGGGGTCGCGCGGGGGGTGGCGTGTGCATGCATGGGGGCGGGGCGCATTGAATTATGGGTATGGGCATGCGCACGCGCGACCCCCCAGCACTCCCCCCGCTTTTGGCACGCGATGACAAAAAGGTTAGCCATCACTGGTCTAGGATATATATAGTCTATTATATTTAAGCCTTAAATATTTATTTACAACATATTTCAAATCCCTGCCCTAGTTTTGTTTTCTTGTCTTTCAATCATATTTAAGACCCAACAAGTACACAAATCAACAGGGATGACCACATAATCCTGATTTGATTAATCTTTTTTTTCTACCACTTCGGAGACAGACTTGATTATCACAACACTCAGAAAAAAAAAGTCCCAGTTAAAATCTAACAGCTATATTCACAGTCCTATGGAATTTTTTCAAGGTAGCCCCAGGCATTAATGAGGCAGAAGGTCATCCTTTTCCAGGGAGCACTTGGTGGGGATGAGCTTTTTTACTGGGCCATTTTGCAAAAGTTGGTTTTATTACATCAGGAATTTGACTATTAATACTAGGGGACTTTGGCATTCATTGTATGTTGATGTATCAGGATTGTTACAAATCACCCACAGCCTTTGAAATAGGCAGAACACAAAATGTTGAATATACAGTACTTTAGCTTTAATAATAATTAATAACTTAAATTTATATGACCAAACTCACATTGACTCTGGGCAGTTATTGTAAGTCTGTTTGTGTAATATGCCAAGAGATTGCCTTACAACTTGCTGAACCACAAACGATCCACTCCAATTTTAGCATAGTCTCAGGCACTTGTAAACTCAAACATTAAATCTGGAATGGCGGAAACGAGAGTGGTGGAATGCGAACTGGCCGGAGCAGAAGGCCTTTCCTTTGCGTTGATCATAACCGTTTGGTTTGTTCAATTCTTTTACTCTCCTACTCCTTTCCTAGTGGTTAAAGTCAAGCAAAAAGCAGGCGTGTTTTTCCACAGTAGATATTCTTTGCAATATCTTCCGAATCCGCCTTGGGAGCCAAGACAGATCTGAGGAAAGCTGCTACACGGCTGCGAAACAAAACCAGTGACTGCGTCAGCCCAAGAGATCGCCAAGATTCTTTCCTTTGGCCCGGAGGCGACCCGCGGCTAAACCTAAGCTAGGTACCTGGCCCACCGCGGAAGCCGCTTCCCAGATCCGTACCCGGCCAAGACCACCTGCTGCTGTCCCTCGCCCAGAGTAGAAGAGGGCGGGGAACAAATGCGCTCAATTGGGGCTTACCGTGCTTGCCATAGTAAATCTCCTCTTCCCTCGCCATCCCATCCGCCTTCTGGGTTTCCTTGCTCGCGTTCTCTCGTTTTCTCCCCACCCTCCTTCCCAGTCAGCTGCTGAACAGCCACCCAATGAGGCGCCTTGGATTGTCTCTCCTTCGGGGGCCGAACTAACCAAACCAGCAGAAAGTGGGGGAAGAAGAAGAGGCGTCACTACCTTTCCAAGAGCCGGCTGGGCACTGCCTTTCCAAGAGCCGGCGCTTGCTTGCGCTCGAACACCTACCCTTGAAAAAACACCTTTTTTCACTCAGTTACACCTAGCCTTGCTCAAGCTGATGCTTTCCAGCATTCCAGGGTTACAATGTTCAGAATTCCCAAGAACCATGGAAGTTTAAGGAATCACATCACATCTAGAAAGGTGCCAAGTAGCTCCATCTAACCCCCCCCCCCATCAGCTCCAATTTTGTCTTGAGCAAATGTTGTACTTGTCTGTCATTCAGCTTCTCACATTGTTAGTCCTTGGCTACATTCACAGATAATTACCCGTTACTAAGATATAATTACTCCACATCCTTTTCTGGATCCATATATCACATTAAACCAAAAATTGATTATGCAGTACAGGTAATCCACAACTTACAACAGTTCACTTAGAGACCATTTGAAGTTACAACGGCATTAAAAACAGTGACTTATGACCATTTTTCAGACTTATGAATGTTGCAGCATCCCCATGGTCACATGATTTACATTCAGATGCTTGACAACTGACTCACATTTATGACAGTTGCAGTATCCCTGGGTCATGTGATCACCTTTTGCAACCTTCTGAGAAGCTAAGTTAATGGGGAAACCAGAGTCACGTAACAATCGGGTTACTAATTTAACAACTGCACTGATTCATTTAACAAATGTGACAAGAAAAGTTATAAAATGGGGCAAAACTTACTTAACAAATTTCTCACTTAACAACATAAATTTTGGGCTCAATTGTGGTCCTAAATTGAGGACTACCTGTATTTAACTGACTTCATTGTTTTCTGTGATGTCTGAATATAGCCAATAGCTGCTCTAGTCCATCAATCTATATTAAGTATGACTACCCAGAACATTTGTAGAGGACTAAGCTCTGTTAAAAAACTTTTGAAAATATGGCTAAGAAACACCAATCAGATTTGAATAAATCCATCCATAAATTTACCAATCTGCCATTTTTCTCCAAATAGTAGGCCTACTTTTTTTCTTTTACTACTGACATAATTTAAAAAATTCTTTTTCATTGCTTATAGCTTTTCTGGCTAGTCATTTATGCTTAACTCGCCACATCACGTTGCCATCATGTGACGTTTCGTGACTTTTTCCCATTCATGGGGCTGAGGTGGGTGTGGCCTGTACATGATGCATCCAGCCCGCGGGCCACCAGTTTGACACCCCTGCCTACAGATATTATATATCTGCTTATATGATTCCTGGGTGGTTGCATCCACCTTCCATTTTTTATACATGTCCCTTTTGTCAGACAAAAGTCCTCTATGGATCTAAAGTGACTTCCTAAGCTACCTCCCATTTTTACTTCTTACTGGAATGATGTGCTGTTATATTTCTGAGAAATTCCCAACAGCCTTGTACTCCCCTTTGACCTGAGAATTTGTGCTCATGGAATCCATGCAATACTACTCTAAGTGTGTTGAAATGGGACTCCAGAAACCGCAGTATTCCATTTCTTGAAACGGAATCAAAGAAACCGAATCTAGTCCTCCCTAAGGACAAAGCCAACTGGGTGACCTTGGGCCAGGCACTTTCTTTCAGCCCTAGGAAGGAGGCAAGAGCAAACCATTTCAGAAAAATTGGCCAAGAAAACTGCAGGGACTTGTCCAGGCAGTCTCCAGGAACTGGCCACGAATGAATGGTGAAAAAACAATCTCTTCAAATAGCTCTTTTGATTAACCAGATTGATTAACCAGATCTAGGACAACTGATTATCTAGCCTCTTCTTCTATCTTTTGGATTAAAATATCCTAATTTGTGTTTTTTATTGTTTTATCCTCTTGTATTAATTGAAAACATTATTTTAATTGAAAGCTGTAATCTTTAATTGTAAATTATATTCCTTCAATGAGAAAAAGTTAAGCAATGTTTAAAATGAACAAATACATTTTCAGTTATTTGCTAAGACAAGGATACTGTATCCCAAGAAGTGGGATGATGAAACAGTAAGTGACCATGTTGGATATATTATGTTGTGAGCTTTGTCCACTTTCAATTATGAAGCCCTATTGATCCTACCCCATCTTAGAGTAACACCACATCACCAGCCAAAACACTTAAGTAATTCCCTGGTATAGTCTAAGTTAAAGCTAGGAGAGAGCAGCACCATCTACTGCATAGCTACTTCACTAGCTGGTGGCATCAGCAAAAGTACCATCTGGGTACATATTCCAGCTTGATGCAGATTTTTTGGGGCGGGGATAATAGTTTAGGAAAAAAATTGGTATCATTCTCTAGCTAAAAGAAAATGTGGGAAGACCCTCCTTCTAGAAGAATGAAATATTTTGGGAAATATTAAAAAGGCAGAATATTATAGTATTATTCTCCTAAATATTCTTCTCTTAAAGGAGAAATGGAGAAACATGCTCTTAAAGACAGAAAGCAGCCCCCAAGTCTTTCTTAATAGCGCACAGTAGATGCCAGCACTTAAGAGATAAAGAGCTTATTGAAAGAGGAAGACAAGTATCTAGATAGATCTATTCATAAGCAAAGCAAATGCTGCAGGAAGAAATCCATTCAAGACAGGATATTTTGAAACTCCTTGGCAGAATAGTAGGATTAGAAAGCAGCCCCTCACCCAAGATCCAACACAGGACGAAAGCCATTAGCCACAATAGGAATTGCCCAACACCCTTTCAGAACACAAGCCCCTTCATTGCACCACCCCCAGAACAGTTCAAACTTCAAAGTCACAGAAACCTATAAAGATCCATCCACTCATTCAACCATTTGTTCAGCTGACCCAGAACTGAACACTGTCTTTGTTGTTCTGTTCAATAAATCAACATTCCAATCAGCTTCCATGTTGTTTCCAGCTTCTTTCTCCCAGCTTGGAACTGAACCAGATGGATTTTCCTTCCAACAATTTGGCACCCCAGATGGGACTCCAAGCTAACCTGACCAATAGACTGGCCCAGGTAAACCTCCACCTTGCCAGCAGCAGATCCATTGTGTCTGGACCTTGGCCGTTTGGAGCAAGGGTAGTAAAGGGAGTTTTGAGTTTTGAGCTCAAAAGCTGCTTGGAAAGAAGGTGAATACCTCTAAATTTTAACTTTTAAAGCCCAGGAAAGTGAGGGAAATGTTTGTATGCCTGTGTGTGTGAGTGAGAGGACCCTTCTCCCAATCACAGCTGGATCTTGCTCCCTCTGTGCCTTTTCTAACTGCAGAAAGATCTGTTCCACAAACAGAGCCTGGAAAGTATGGGGGTCTGGCTAGAGCACAGGACCTTCTGTAGGGAGAAGGGAAGGGAAGCTGTGTGAAAATGGAATGGAAAAGTGAGTGACAGAGGTTCACTCCTGGGCAGCCAGCTGGGAAATCACTGAGTCCATTCAGTAGGAGGCACCCATACTACTGCTAGGAAGAACAGAGGTCCTCCCAGACTCTCCTGGGTCTGAAAACTGTGGAACAGGTTAAGGAAGGAGGTAACAGTAACAGTAACCCAGTAACAGTGCAGCTCAGCCTCCCCCCATACTAGGGAAAGTGCATCCAGTATTCAATTGCAGCTTGTTAAAGCCAGCTGTCAGTTCAAGGTTGAGACTGCAGCGAGCAGCATCTCCCAAACCAATTGTAGTACAGGGTGAGACACACTATGAAGTGAAAAAGATTTTAGACTCTAAGTTACACAGGGGCAGATTATAGTATCTAGTTCATTGGAAAGGATACCCTTTGTCAGAAGCTACCTGGGTTAAAAGTTGGGATATGAAAGCGGATGCATTAGTGAAAGAATTTCATGATAGATTTCTCCATAAGCCAAAGGGTCCTCCTTGGGTGGGGGAGAGGTGGTTAACATGCCACATGATGACTGAATTAACCCCCTGCCTTCCTCTCATTCCAGGATATGATTTTCAACTGAGGGGGGGGGTGTCTGTCAGTCCTGGAAGCTATCTTTTTCATTGGAGCTTCAGGGCTGCCACATTTAGTGCCTGGGAAAATGGAAGGGGGGATTGCAAGGAGCCGGTGGAGGATTAGCCATAACAACATTCTTTTCTATGGGAGTCAAGGACATTCAGCCTGCACCTGGATGGGAGTGACTGGGGGCCATCTCCAGTTGGGAAGTTGAAATGATTGGACCATGTGATGGACTTGTGGATGCAGGGGATGGATCTTTGACTTTCTTTTGGGTGGGGAAAACCCGGAACTCTCAGATTTGGGTTTTCCCAGATGTGCCAATATGACATCTCTAATAAAATGGAACTTTGAGGAATTGCTAGCCTCAGAGTCTTCTTTAGTTGGGGGTGTTAATTGGAACCCTGACAACCTTCACCCTAGGTTGCCTGGCCAGCAAATCAGGGTGAAGAGAACTTATTCATTTCCCCCCTTCCCTCTCTGTCCCTTTAAGAACAGCCCAAGGTTATGAGGGAATGTTTTATGTTCATTTACAGGAAAAGTTTCATTCTTGCATTTACTATATGTGTTTAAGTAGTTTTATCTGTCTATTTAACATCTGCAATGTTAACATTAATGTTTTTTCAAACTCTGCCTGCAAGCTATTTATCCACCCCCACTCCACCTCTCCATCTCTTATCCTCCACCAATGCCTTTCCTGGGAGGATCACCCACAAAGGGGGGAGGGCCCCCTGTTCTCATGTCTTTGAGCCCTGTACAGACGACTCTGCAACCTGTGGAAGCAGAGCACACTGACCCAAACGCTGCCTCCAGAAGAGACCCTCCATCCATTTGAACCAGAGAATTGGGTTTGGATCCAGTCATCTACTAAAAAAGTCATCACAGCAACCAGAATGGAGCAGACCTTCCCAAGCCTGACTGACCAGCCTTACCACCAAGCCAAGCCTAACCCCACCCAGCAGACTTGAAAGAGAGGACCCTGAGATGGACCAGTGAAGACTAAAAGACTCTTCAATCCCCAGAAGACAACTGTAAAGACTATGAGAGGAGGGTGGAAATTCATTGTAAGGTTTCCTTTCTTGCTTCATTTACATTGTAACTAGAAAGTTAAATGGATTCCTGGAGGGATGGCATTTGGGAGTGGTTGGCACAGCAAGTCCCGAACACCTTGGACTTCTGTCTGGTGGGAGGGAAATTTGTCCAAGATGTTTCTATTGTCTGTCTTGTAGAAGTAGCTACATACACACACACACCCCATTCCGAACAGGGATGAAATCCTACCGGTTTGGACTGGTTCGGGAGAACTGGTAGCGGACATTTGGCCTGGCCCGCATGCCTCCAGTGCCAGCTCCGCGGCGCTTGGGGCTCCGAAGCAGTCAATTGGCTTCCCACCCGGCCACTTGCCTGCTCTCTTTGCAGATCCGCCCGCCCGCCCGCCAGCGCCACTCCGGGAACTCGGCCCGCAGAGTCCGGCGCTCCGGGGGAAGGAGGCTCAGACGTGGCACCGCTTCCTGCCAATGAAGAAGCGGAGTGAGAGGCGCAGAAGCTTCCAGTGGGTGGGCGGGCAGCAGCCCTCCACGCGGGGAGAGAGCCAGGCCCATCCGCGCCACCGCAGAGCCTGCAGCGCTTTCCCTTCAGCATGGGCAGTGGTGCGCTGCGCTTGGAAGGGGCCGCCGCTCTCACTGCCCTCCCTCCCTCCCTGGCTGCAGATGTCCGCCTGCCCTCCTGGAGCACCGCCGCCGCCGTTCGCTTTCGTTTCGCAGTGGGAGAAGGAAGAAAGCAAATGGTGGCGCGCTGGGAGGGCAGGCGCACATCTGCAGCCAGGCGGGGAGGGAGGGCTTTGAGAGAGGCAGGTTGTTCCAGGAAGGGCCTGGCGTTTCCCTCAGCTGCAAATGCTGAGATTTGAGGTCTACAAATTGTGTTAAAGGGCGAGCTATTGATGGTTGCGTGGAAGGGAAACGAACTGAGCATGGGACGGAGAGAGCGTGGGGCTGGCCCTGGCCGCGGCCAATGGCATCATCCCGCCGCAGCCCGCCTATGAAGTCTTCAGCTCCGTGTGCAGCACCGATGGAGGCTCGGGGGGGTCAGGTGAGGAGCTAGTGCGCACCCCAACCCTGAGGCGTTGGTGACGAGCTAAAAGGCGCTCATTTCCCTGTCGCTCTGGGATTCAAACCCTCCCCCTAAGTAAACATGACAGGTGACAGGGAGTCCTGTGCACGTTCTGAGATAGCCAGCTTTTGGGTTCCCAGGCCCCATTTAAAGCCCTTCGGCCTCAGGAGTTCTACAGGAAGTTTAGAATGGGACTGGCTGCCGAGGAGGAAAGGGCCTGGGGCTGAGCTTCCCAATCTTTCTTTAGGCAGCCTAGAGCACACTTAAAAAATGAGCCCTTCTGCCTGGATGCTTCTGTCCACTTTCCCACATCCCACCTATTGCTCCTTCTCAATCTGCCTGGACTTTTCCCCGCGCTCTCTCTGTCCCACGCTCAGTTCGTTTCCGTTCCCTCCTGGAGCGCCGCCATTCGCTTTCTTCCTTCTCCCGCCGCGAAATGAAAGCGAATGGCGGTGGTGCTGCTCTGGTAGGCCAGGTGGACGTCTGCAGCCAGGCGGGAGAGAGGGCGGTGAGAGCGACGGGTTGTTCCAGGAAGGGCCTAGCATTTCCCTCAGCTGCAAATGCTGAGATTTGAGGTCTATAAATCGTGTTAAAGGGCAAGCTATTGATGGTTGCGTGGGAGGGAAACGAACTACCGGTTGGGGAGAACGGTAGTTAAAAATGCTTTAAAAAGTAAAAAAAAGTTGGCCACGCCCACCGTCACATTACCCCCACCAAGCCATGCCCACTAAGCCACGCCCACAGAACCGGTGGCAAAAAAATTTGGATTTCACCATGATTCCGAATCAGACTGAGGCTATCCCTTTCACCTACGTCCACACAAAGCTTCCCCTAGGCTGGTTCTTGCTCTGTGCCACTAAGGCCCAAGCAATCATACCTCCCTGCCAAGGGGCATGCCCCCTCAGGCAATTCCCTCACTGAAGAGGTAGCAGAAAAAAGATCTCCAAACCCCAAGCCCTGATTGTGACTCACAAATGATGCTGCCCAGTGGCGAAATCCAATTTTTTTTACTACCAGTTCTGTGGGCATGGCTTGGTGGGCGTGGCTTGGTGGGCATGGCAGGGGAAGGATACCACAAAATCTCCATTCCCACCCCACTCCAGGTGAAGAATACTGCAAATCTCCATTCCTACCCCACTCCAGGGGAAGGATATTGCAAAATCCCCATTCCCTCCCCACTCCTGGGGGAAGGATATTGCAAAATCTCCATTCCCACCCCACTCTGGGGCGAGCCAGAGGTGGTATTTGCAGGTTCTCTGAACTACTCAAAATTTCCATTACCGGTTCTCCGAACTACTCAAAATTTCCGCTACCGGTTCTCCAGAACCTGTCAGAACCTGCTGGATTTCATCCCTGATGCTGCCCAGTTGCCCAGTAAGGCAGAATATATTGCACTGGTGGTCTCATTAGTAGTAGTCCCAGGGCTCATTGTGCACAATTTCAAAAATATTAATAGCCTGGACTGCAGACTGGCTAACCTCAATTTGGCCTCACAAACCCTGGATGCACTAAACTAAGAGCTAAGGCAGGTTCAAGAAGCAACCCTTGGAAATGGGCAGCCAGTAGTTATTTACCAAAGCAAAACCATGGCTGTGAAGAATTTTGGGGCATGTGCTTTCCTCAAACCTGACTGGAAGCTCACAGAAACTGACATCAAACATCTGAAAATAATTGGGATAGAAAATTGGAGACTATAAATTTCTTTCCAGAACTTTTGCCCTGGCTGCTACACCTTCATGGGTTGAAAGTTTTCCTTTTGGGAGCCACTGCAGGATCCTTTTCTGCTGCCTCTATCAATGTCTTCCCCTTTGCATTAACAGTTTAATCAATTTTTAATCTTTTGCCATTAAAAGTGTGTGTGTCACCCACACTTATGGTAAAAAGGGGGGATTGTGGGACGCCCCCCTTCTAGAAGAATGAAATATTTTGGGAAATATTAAAAAGGCAGAATATTATATTTCTCTAAAGGAGAAATGGAGAAACATGCTCTTAAAGACATAAAGCAGCTCCCAAATCTTTCTTGATAGCCCACAGCAGATGCCAGCACTTAAGAGATAAAGAGCTTATTGAAAGAGGAAGACAAGTATTTAGATAGCTCTATTCATAAGCAAAGCTTATGCCTGCAAATACTGCAGGCAGAAATCCATTCAAGACAGGATATTTCGAAACTCCTTAGCAGAATGGTAGGATTAGAAAGCAGCCCCTCACCCAAGATCCAACACACGACAAAAGCCATTAGCCACAATAGGAATTGCCCAACACCCTTTCAGAACACAAGCCCCTTCATTGCACCACCCCCAGAACAATTCAAACTTCAAAGTCACAGAAACCTATAAAGATCCATCCACTCATTCAACCATTTGTTCAGCTGACCCAGAACTGAACACTGTCTTTGTGGTTCTGTTTAATAAACCAAGTTTCCAATCAGACTCCATGTTGTTTCCAGCTTCTTTCTCCCAGCTTGGAACTGAACCAGATGGATTTTCCTTCCAACAAAAATGTAGCTTCATCAGTCTAAAGCAAAACTTCCATTATCAATGTGATTATGGTTATAAAAAATTCCCTTATCCATATGAATTATATTGACTTAAGATGACAAAATACAATTTGGATATTTACAAAAATTGGGAATGATATATTTCTCCCCTCCTCCCAATATTCCTTAAAATAGATCTGATGCCATTTAGAACCTGGTAAGATCTGCATGTTTATAATTTTATCTCTATAAGGTACACAAATACAGTACAGACAAAAGCATCTCTCATTTTTCATACTTCTTATCCTTTTTGCTTTATTTACTATCTACTAATGAGGAATTCTTGAGAACTTAAAAGCTTGCATACTGTTTTGTATCTGTGCTAAAATTGTCTCATTTATGCATTTCAGAATCTTCAGGCAGATTCTCAACCACAGTAATTGAAGTGCTTTTATTTCTATCCTTGGCATGAAGCACCAGATGATCCAAAAATCAGCATCCTTACAGCTGCGTTGCAACTTTAGAGTGAGGAATGGGAGATCCAGGTTCCATTCCACCATCAACCACAAAAGCTCATTGGATGACTTTGGGCCTACCTCATAGGACTTTTGTTGTGGGAGGAAATAGGAAGTGGAAACATTATATTTGCTTCCCTGAGCTCCCAAATGAAATGTACTTACTAAAGCACAGTAATTAAACAAAATAATCTGAGTCTTATTTTGTTTTCTCTCCAGAATTGAGATATAACTGCATCACCTGAGAAAATATATGAGATTAATGCCTGGTATTTTTCATTTCCAGCATCTATCATTATTATAAAGGCTGCATTCCAGTAAGTCTCAACAATATCTTCTTTTCAGCTAAATAAACAGAAGCTGATTATGATCAGAATTCTGTTTTATTATATACTATAGGAATTTCAATTATATTTACTGCCTTTAATTTTCCCCCAAAAAATTAAGGTCCTATAAACAGATTCCTAGAATATATCAATGTCTTTTTGCATGCCTCATATTATCCCCAAATTGCAGAAGTCTATATATTAAACATTGTGATTTAACATGAAGCACAAAAGCTAACACTGTGTCTAACCAAACCTGGCGTATCAACTTACAGAAGACATATATAGTCCAAAATCCACTCAGAATGATGCTATAAGCATAGGAATGGAATTTTACTATGTAATTTATAATCACGACCATCCATTGGAAGACAAACTCTACCATTACAGACCTTTTGGAAATTCCAAATTTGTCCTGCTTATCATTTTTTATTTTTAAGGGTGAAAGAATATACAAGATAATCAGCTCCCTTTGACTCGATACTAATGAGTAGGCAACATTCATTCTACATTCTACAAGGATGTAGAAATAGCAGGATCTTGACTGTATAATGATGGTCTTAATTTTAAGAGAAATTAAAACTTAAATATTCATTTTAGATATCAACCAATTCAAGGCAATATTAGATTAGATTCTTTAGCAGCAAAAACCTCATGGGAAAGGATCCCAACATGGGTACCAGATATTAAAAGCACAATTGCAAACAATTCCTGGGAAGGGAGAAAAATCAAATTAGAAGAGGTGAATGCGATTGCACAAAAAGCTTAGTGACACATAAAGGGGTTGGAAAGAGAAATGTACCCAATGTAACAAGTTAATGTACAGAAGATGCCCAGTAGTCCAAGTTCAGAATGAGCTGAGGTTAGCAGAGGTGGGTTCCTCCCGGTTAGGACCAGTTCGCCCGAACCGGTAGTGACCCACTGGTGACGTCATGATGACATCACAGATCCGGTTCGGTCGGTGCCAGTCTGTGGGCGCCGCCATCTTTTTTTTGAATTTTTTTAATTTTTTTTGAATTTTTTTGAATTTTTTTTTTAATTGAATTTTTTTTCTTCTGCGCATGCACAGAAGCCGAGTTTCCGGCACTGCGCATGCGTCACCATCTTGTTTTTGGCTTTTTTTGGATTTTTTTTTAATTTTTTTGCACTGTGCATGCGTGCGCACGCAAAGTGCGTGCGTGCCCGCGAGGTGCGCTCACGCAGCGCAGGAGGAAGCGAACCGGCAGCAAGGTAAGTTAGAATCAACCCCTGGAGGTTAGCAAAGGTGATTAAAAATAACATTTAGACATAAATGTAGTTGGGAATACTGTTGTGAATGAGTTTAAGTTTTAGGGTCAGGTGAACAACATCTCAGGGTACTTAAGGAACTAGCCTGATTTTATCCTTTCTCTTTCAGAAATTCAGGGAAAGTGTGAAGTACCAGATGGACACAACTATTGCTCCTATTTTAAAAAAATAAATAAAGGGGGAGGGAGTAGAGATCCAAGGAATTACACAAAGTTCTAAAAGAAACCATAATTTATCTGTAAGCACCTTAAAAATAATGTTTGAGTTGCAAAGGGTCAAAATGAATTGTGAATCACCAGTGTGATGTAGCTGCAGAAAAGGCAAGTGCAATTTTTGGTGTCATCAACAGAAGCATAATTTCCATTTCTGCTTTTCTCTGATCAGACTGCCCAGTTTTGAGTCCTGCATTTTGAGGAAAGGGTGCAAAGAAAAGGAACAAGAATGATCAGAAACTAAAAACTAAGTCCTATGCAGAGAGATTAAACAAATTAAGAAAATTTAGCCTTGAAAGAGAAGTCTCAGGGAGAACATGATAGCATTCTTCAAATGCTTAGTGCCAGTGTGTTCACAGAAAAAAGTGACAATAAAGGTTATCTGAGAGGAATCACATGGAAGATGATCAAGACATGTTTCCAATCATTACATTGTGCAGAACATGGAATAAAGGATTTAACTTACAGGAGAGCTAATCCTGACTGAATGTTCAAGCAGAAGCTGCATAACCATCTGTTAGGTCTGCTCTAATATGGATTCCTCAAACATGACGTTTGTAAATGCCAGTGGAAAAAAACCAATAACCCACAAAATGGACCTCCAGTTTTCCCAGTTGGCAAGCCCAGCACAGTAGGGGATGGGAGTGGAATGGAACAACTTGCCACAGCCAACTCGCTGTGGCCAACTTGCCATGGCCAACTCATCACAGCCATTTTGCCGCAGCCAATGCAGCGCAGCCATCTTGCCGCAATCAACCCGCCACAGAAGCCGCCACAGCCAAATCACTGCGGGACAACTTGCTGTAGGACAATTCTATGTAGGATAACACGATAAATATTTTCTTCCACTATTTCTTTGACATTATTTCCATTGACAAAAATGGAAATAATGTAGAAGAAACAGTGACAGATAATACTTATTGTGTTGAGTTATCCCACATGGATTGTCCCGTGGCAAGTTGGCCCAGTGCAAGTTGGCCACAGTGAATTCTCCTGAGGCGAGTTGGCCATAACAAAATGGCCGTAACATGATGGTCATGGAGAAATGGACGCAGCAAGTTGTCCTAGACAACTAGGGCCCCATAATTTGAAGATTGTCCCCACAAGTCAACTTGCCATATCCCTAAACAGAAGTGGTTCTAAATTAGTTTGCAGGGCCTTTCAAAGCTCTAATATGGTTCCTGATGACTGATACCAATGCCAAGAGATGTAGGAAAAGAGAGGCAGGATCTCTGATCAAGCTGCAACTCAGCCTTCAGCTATCCAAAACGGAACTTATTGTGTTATGTAAATAAAAATTGATAGAGAATTATCCAGAGTTTCAGGAACACAGGGATAGTACCAACCCAGGATTTGCCAGCATTTGCTTCTATGCTCATAGCTATTGCCACTCAAATAATTATTTCAGACCTTTGCTTTTTAAACATTTTTAAAACATGTATAAAAATAATATCCACAGGAGCAAAAGTCCTCAACAAAGTTTCAAGGTTGGCCCCTCAGAGTCATCATCAGTTTAACTAAAACTACTTAGTTTGATTTATGTGCTTAGTTTGATTATGTGATGAAATAATCCAAAAAATCACAAGATGACAGTAAAAATATTTTCTTCTGTATCTCTTTGTTGACATCTAGTACGTAATTGTCTGGATTTTGCAGCTCAGTTCTGACAACTTTAGCTTAGGTCTTTCCTGCTCTTGCAGCATTAGGTGGCTCTCCTGCCTCAGGACTGCTACTGATTCTTTTCAGCCAGATGCCTGGGAGCTCTTGAATACCAATATTATTGTTATATTGTAAAGAGCTTCACCTAACTTAATTAGGCACACAAAATAAAGCTTTAAGGTCTAGAATAGGGCAGTTTTCCATCCTGATTACTTAATTACCTATCTTGAAGGAGGGGACATTTGAAATCCTTGCACTTTCCTTTTCAGCAGGCTGGAGTATCAAAGAACCCAAGTAGTATAGTAAATGGAAGGATCTGTCCTCTCATCAATTAGTTTTAAGAAGGAGCAGTTGGATGTTCATCTATCATCAGATACCCAGAGTCAGATGATATGTTAGGTTTAATAAGAAAACTGCAATACCAATAGATTCGTGTAACTATTATTGTTTTTAAAACGCCACTCGTTGGATATCAATTATTCAGAATGTTTTCACTTCAACAAGGCAGCAAATATGCTAAAATGTCTGGGAAATCTTGCACTGCATTGCAGAGGCGCAAATGAGGTGCAGGTGCAAAGAAGGGAAGTCTTCCTCTTGTTGCAGACCTTGTTACTTGTGAAAGTGCTTTGAAACCAAACTACAATACCATATTTTTTGGTCTATAAGACGCTCCGGACCATAAGACACACATTAGCTTCAGAGGAGGAAAACAAGAAAAAAAAATCTGCCTCTGCCTCCCAGCATCCATCCAGTATTCATCTGGCTAGCGTCCTTGCAGCAAAACAGCAAACAGCCTGGTCAGCTTCAGCACGTTATCGCAGCCCCAGCATGTGGCTCGTCAGGGCTCTACTCCATTGCGCCCACCACTGATCAGCTGAGCGACAGTCGGATCCCAGCCTCCTGTAGCCCCGCCAATCAGTGGGCTGGCTGACTGGAAACGCTGCCATTGCTGCCTCCTCCGTGTCTGCTGCCTCTGCCGGGAATGCTGGAGCCTTTGCTGCGGAGCAGCTGATTGGCGGTTGGATCGGCCTCCCAGAATACCGCCGATCAGTTGTTCTAGGCGGCGGGGATTGCAGCCACCGATCGCTGCCACCACCATTTGGCAGTGGCAATCGGCGGTGGCGATCAGTGGTGATAGGCAGCAATAGGTGGTGGCGAATCCCCGCTGCCTAGAACAGCTGATCAGCGGTATTCCAGGAGGCCAATCCAACCGCCAATCAGCTGCTCAGTAGCAAAGGCTCCAGCATTCCCCAGCGGCGGCAAGCTGCGGCGGCGGCAGCAGCAGTGACAGACCGCTGCCTCACCAACCCCCCACCACAATATTCGCTCCAAAAGACACACAGACATTTCCACCCACTTTTTTGGGGAGGGGAAGTGCGTCTTATAGACTGAAAAATAACAGTAAATTTAGTTTCATGTTTCTTGCCACAGAGACATAGTACCCCAAAATTCTGAGAGTGCAACAAAGAAGAGCTAATCACTTACAGAGGCTGAATTGCTAAGCTGCATGCTAAGCAACAATGTATTGCTTTGGTTTTGATCCTATATAGATAAATCTTTCTTTTATTAGTTTATAATATAAAATATAAAAATATAAAAGAAAATAGTAGGAAAATAGGGGAGAGAAAAGGGAAGGGAAAAGTGTAGGGAAAGGAGGAATAAGAGAGAAAAGATGTTGACTTCCGACTCCCTTTGGTACAGTAAAATAAGATAATAGCATCAAATCTCAATTTTTTACTTTTACTATAACAACAAACCTATCTAATCAGTAAAACCCAAAATCAAAGTTTTGTTTTTTTCCATCTCAAACACAAAATCCAGAAGCAATTTCCAAGTAGAAACAAAAGCAAAACAATCAATTTAGCCATCTCTGCAACTCCAACTTTTTCAGCCATTTATCCATTGTGGGAATCAAAGTGTCCTCCCATTTTTTGTGCATAAAGTAATCTTGCTGCCATCAACATATATAACATTAAAGTTCTAAATATCTTTTCCAAGTCTTTTTCTATTAAACCAAAAGAAAATTTCTGGTTTTATTGTTATATTCACTTTGAGAATTCTGTATTAAGAAGTGAATCCTACTCCAATATTTCTTTGCTTTGTCACATGTCCCCCACAAATGAAAAAAGGTCCCTTCTTTACCTTTGCATTTCCAACATTCTTTTGAAATGCCTTTATACATTCTTGACAATTTATCTGGTGTTAAATACCAATGATACAACATCTTACAGAAGTTTTCTTTTAGATTATAATTTTGTGTATTAAACCTTTCATCCACATATTCTCCCATTGTTCAAGCATTACATTATATCCAAAGTTCCTTGCCCTCTGAATCATGCAATGTTTTACATATTCATTTTCCAAATTCAAATTCAAAATATATAGATTTTAGCAATTATATGTTCATCACTACCATGCAGTAGGATTTCCAATTCATTTTTCACAAAGTCAAACCCATAACTCTTTTTGTCTGATTTAAATCTTTCTTTCAATTGTAAATATGTAAACCAATGTCAGCCACATCCTTCTGATTCTAATTGCTCTTTAGATTTGAGGATAGGATCACCAAAATTAAAAAATATTATTTGACCATAAATCCACCAGTATGGCTTTACCACCATTTATTTTCTTTAAAAAAGTTTTCTAGGGAGGACACCCAAAGAAGCATCTTCACAAAAAACTTTATGTTATATTTATTCCAAACTCTTAGCATGGCACATCTAACAAAATAGTTATTAAAATCAACATTTACTTTAACCTTGTCATAAAGAACCATGCCATCCAAATCTTAATTCATGGCCCTCTAGATTAAGTAACCTCTTATTCTGGAGGTTCACCCACTTTTTTAGCCAGACCAAATAACAAGTATCGAAATACAATTTCAAATCTGGTAAACCCAAACCTCCTCGTTTCTTAGCATCTTGCAGTAGTTTATATCTAATTCTTGGTTTTTTTTCCCCCTTGGCATATAAACTTAGAAATATCCATCTTCCATTGTTTAAATGCAATATCAGTTGCAAGTATTGGCAACATCTGAAACAAAACAAAAAAAAGCATCTTTGGTAAAACATTCATCTTAATTACAGAAATTCTACCCAATAATGATATCCCAATTTAGTAAGTCCTCCTTATAACAAGGAGGCACATGGTTATTTTGAAAGAGTTTTGCATTTGTATTTGCCAATATAACCACCAAGTATTTCTCAACCTTAAAACCAGATTTTTTTAATCAATATATCACAATCCTGAGAGGTCATATTCTTAATAGGTTTTGTTGTTTTCTGTTTATTTTAAAACCCGCTAAGATCCCAAACTCATTAATTTCCTCATCAAATATTCTATACCAACATAGCTATCGTGTTTCCCTGAAAATAAGCCCTACCCCAAAAATAAGCCCTTGTTAAAAACATCATCAGTGGTGGGGGTGGTGGGGGTGGCCAGCTGACATCACTCATGTTGGGGGGGGCTGTGGGGGGAGGAAGATTTCTTCAACCCCCTTACCTTCTTTTCTCCCCAGGCAATTGCCTCTTGGCTCTTTTAGCGACTGTAGAAGGAGCTGAAAGGGAAGAAGCTGTCCGTTCTTCCCTGGATTGATTTCAGAAGTGGCTACTATTGCTGGCCCTGAGGCCCGGCTGCTGGGCCTGCTGCACCTGCTGCTGCTGGGGGCCAATGGCGCCCGGGCCAGGCTGCTCTTCAGCCAGGCCTACGGACGGCAGTGGGAGCAACTTCCCGCGTTGTCAGTGCAGCTGCTGTGCAACCTGCCTAACCTCGGCTCTAGCCGCCGCCCTGCTGCTGCTCTTGCAGCACCCGCTGGCCAAGCTATCAGCATGCCCAGCCTCCACCTACCCTGCCTGCTGGCCTTGCTGCTGCTGTGATAGTTCTCGGCCATGGCAGGTGCAGTCCTGGCCACAGAGCAGCTGCCTGTGCTGTTGCTGGCCTCGTGGGGGCTCTTTGCCCTCCTGGCCATGCTGCTCTTGGCCACCCTCTGGGCTGCTCCTGCTGTTCTCATGGTGCCCACAGGTCAAGCCACAGGTTATAGGCCAAGTTCTCAGCTGCAGGCCAAGCTCCTCATCCTCCGCCCACCCTGCCTGCTGGCTCTGCTGCTGCTGGGACACTTCTCGGCCATGGTGGGCACCATACTGGCCAACATGTGCATGCTGCTCTTTCACGCCGTGTCTATTGTGAAGCTTTGTGCCGAGAAAGTTCCACGCTTTCGCCTTCCCTTCTCTCCCCCCCCTCCAAATGCTCCATCTCAGCTTTTGCAGACAACCATCCGCCAGGGTTGAAGGCTACCTCATGGGGCATGATTGAACTTCCAACCCCAACAGCAGGCCAGGCCGTGTGGAAGGTGAGGCAGTGGCAGAGCAGCCGCAGGTGCGGTAGACGGCGAAGGCAGCCAGGGCATGTCAGTGCGAGTGTGCCAAAGGCGGGGCTTTTTGGCCGGCTCCCACATTTTCTCTCAGAACAGGAGTGGTGTGACCACTGAAGGGGAGAAGCCAGTGAAGGTGTTTGTGCAGCAACCTGACTAGCAGTCCTTCACTGCGCGGTTCTTCCAACTCGGGATGAAAGGAAGTGGACACTTGGAGCTTCTTTTGTGATGCCAGTCACACACACGCACCCCAGCACACATGGTGGGTGGTACAGGCTAGTCTTATTCTCCTAAGGTTGTAGATCTGGGCCGACTCGCCCCATGCCAGGCAGGAGCAGCCCAGCAGGGCGGCCGAGAGCAGCACAGCCAGAAGGGCAAAAATCCCCCGCGAGGCCAGCAGCAGCATGGGTAACTGCTCCGTGGCCAGTATGGCACTCGCTGTGGCCGAGAAGTGTCCCAGGAGCAGCAGGGTCAACAGGCAGGGTGGACAGAGGCCGGGACGTGCCAAGAGTTTGGCCTGCGGGCGCTGCGAGAACAGCAGGAGCAGCCCAGGAGGGCGGCTGTGAACAGCATGGCCAGGAGGGCAAAGAGCTTCCACAAGGTCAGCAGCAGCATGGGCAGCCGCTACACGGCCTGTATGGTGCCTGCCATACAGTATCCTAGCAGCAGCAGGGCCAACAGGCAGGGTGGGCGGAGGCTGGAGTGCGCTGAGAGCTAGGCCCATTGTGGCCGCGGGCAAGCAGACAGTGGGATGGAGAGGGTGGTGCCAGCAGTAGCAGCACTCCCACTCCCATTGGCCCCCGCACTCGCTGCCTCCTGTATGTAAAAAAAAGGTCATTTCCCAAAAATAAGCCCTAGTGCTTATTTTGCAGCCCCCCAAAATATAAGAACCAGACTTATTTTTGGGAAATCTAACAATGGTTTATGAAATGTGCCTATGTATACTTTCTTATTAATTCTCATTTTTACTGTACTTTTTAGTACAAGGTATTTTCATTCATTCAGTGAAGAACATCACTTTCATTCTCATTTTACAGACTTCTTGAGCCCATCACTTCCCCTCAACCTGACCTACCTATAAGCCAGAATTGGAGGAAAGTTGGAGAAATGAATTGAGCTATAACAAATTGGTAGAATTTGTCATAAGATGCATGTGTGCTAGACATTTGAGTGCCCAGGATTACTAATTAGCAGGATATAGGAAAGAGGATATAAAGATGGTACTGATGATGTTCCAGAAAGCCTTAACGATCTGACTGTTCTCAAGTACTTGGGATCCCTGTTCAATAGGTTTATATGTATGAATGTTGCTGGCTGAATTCACCTTCAATTGAATTGAATTGAATTAAACAAATAAAAATATAAATGGCAGAAATAAGCTATAGGTCCCATGATAAGGTAAAGGCTTCTTAGCAGTAAAAATGGAGTCTGCAAGGAAAGAAAGGGGCTCCTTCCAAGGGAAGGTGGGGAAGAGGTTACTCTGAAGAGGTAAGAGGGGAAAAAAATAAAATTTAGAATAGCTACAAAAGGTATGAAGTTGTGAGGTAGACAAGATGTAGACTTATGGACAAGGAATATGCAGATCCAGGAACTATTCATGCAGAAAGGCTTGATCCAGAGAGAGGAAGTCTAGAAGAAATGACTAAGGAAAAGAAATTTAGCAAAGAAACCTGAAAAGCCAAAAGGGGGACCGAAACAACAAGCATGAAGCAACACAGAGATATTACTTGAGTTAAGCAGAATAATAGCATAACAGAGTTGGAAGGGACCTTGGAGGTCTTCTAGTCAACCCCCTGCTCAAGCAGCAGACCCTACCATTTCACACAAATGGCTGTCCAATCTCTTCTTAAAAACCTCCAGTGATGGAGCACCCACAATTTCTGAAGGCAAGCTGTTCACTGGTTAATTGTTCCCACTGTCAGGAAATTTCTTAGTTCTAGATTGTTTTTTTCTTTGATTAGTTTCTATCAATTGATTCTTATCTTGCCTACTGGTGCTTTGGAAAATAGATTGACCACCTCTTCTTTGTGGCAGCCCCTAAATATTGGAACACTGCTATCATGTCACCCCTGGTCCTTCTTTTCACTAGACTAGACATATCAATTCCTGCAACTGTTCTTCATGTTTTAGCCTTTAGCCCACTAATCATCTTTGTTGCTCTTCTCTGCACTTTTTCCAGAGTCTCAACATCTTTTTTATAGTGTGGTGACCAAAACTGGATGCAGTATTTCAAGTGTGGTCTATAAGGCATTATAAAGTGATACTAACACTTCATGTGACCTTTATCCCTCTGTTAATGCATCCTAGGATTGCAGTGGCCTTTTTTGCGGCTGCAGCACACTGCTAGATCATATTTAAGTGATTGTCCACTAGGACTCCAAGATCCCTCTTGCAGTTACTGCTATTGAACCAGGTTTCACCTAATCTGTACCTGTACATTCGGTTTTTCTTGCCTAAATGTAAAACATTACTTTTCTCTCAGTTGAATTTCATTTTTTTAGATAGGATCCAGTGTTCAAGTTTGTTGAGATCCAGTTGGATCTTGAGCCTATTTCTGGAATATTGGCTATTCCTGTCAGCTTGTTGTCATCTGCAAATCTGATGAGTTCCCCTTTTATTCCCTCATCTAAATAATTTATGAAAATGTTGAAGAGTACTGGGCCTAAAACGGAACCTTGGGGTACCCCACTGCTTACTTCCATCCATGTCGATGTAGTTCCATTAAGGACTACGCATTGAATGTGGTTTGTCAACTAGTTACATATCCATCTGGTGGTGACGCTGTCTATCTCACATTTTTTAGCTTACCAAGGAGTAAGTTGTAGTCTACTGTGTCAAATGCCTTATTGAAATCCAAAATCAGGGGTGAAATCCTCCCGGTTCGGCCTGGTTCGGGCAAGTAGGTAATGGTTGCAGCAGCTGGTTCAGAGAACCAGGATGGCAGCGTGAGGCTCCACCCACCTGCCCCAACATCATCACTTCCTGGTTTTTTAAAAAACTTTTTAAAGCCTATTTTCCCTGCCGGTTCCCCTGAAAGAAAGTTTTCATATAATATTTCCTCTTCACTTTTTCCCATGTTGTTAATAAACTATTCCTTAAATAATGATTCTGAAAATATGAGTGTGCTTTACTCTTCCCATACCACAGAAATGAGTGCCAACCAGTTTGTAAATCATGACCTTCTAATGTTAGTAGTCTTACATTTCTCAATAAAACCCATTCTTTTAACCATGTCAGTACAGCTGCTTGATAGTAAAGTTCCCAGTTAGGTACACCAAATCCACCTCTCAATCTTACATCCTGCATAAGTTTCAATTTAATTGTTGCTTTTCTACCTTGCCAAATAAATTTCCTTGTTATCTTATTTAACTCTTCAAAAAAGCTTTTCTCTAATTTAATAGGAATCGTTTGAAACAGATGCAGTATTCTCGGTAAAATGTTCATTTTAATTATTGCAATTCTGCCCATTAACGACATTTGTATCTTCTTCCATTTTTCCATATCCAATTCAATTTGCTTTTTCAGCTTAACATAATTATCTTCTTTTATCATTGTGCATCTTGCTGTTAGATATATACCTAAGTATTTTATCTTTTTTGTTATCTGAATACCTAATTTCTCTTCTAGTTTCCTCTTTTGTTTATCTGTCATATTTTTTACTATCATTTTAGTTTTTTCCTTATTCATTTTTAAACCTGCCACTTCTCCATATTTTTCTATTTGTCTCAAAATTTTAGGGCCACTCTCCACTGGATCTTCCATAATGAATACTAAATCATCTGCAAAGGCAAAGGAATGTGGAATGAGTTTCACGCAGGTTCTTCTTTAGCAGCTTGATTTTTTCTTGTTTTTCTGTGAGCCTTTTATTATGAGTAATATTTTATTTAGAGGGGGTTGCTTCCCACAAAAGAAAGAAAGAAAGAGAAAGAAAGAGAAAGAAAGGAGGGAGGGAGGGAGGACCACAAACCTGGCTGGCACTAGACACAGTTTCAGAGGATGCTTTGAAACAGCACAGCAAAGGCTAGAAGGGACCTCAGAGGTCATCTAGTCCAACCCCCTTCGCCCTATGGACTGCTAAATTGGCCGAACCCACCCAGTCACATGACCACATGGCCACGCCCACCCAGTCACATGACCACATGGCCACGCCCACCTGAAGCCACACCCACCTGACCTCCAAGCTATGCCCACAAAATAAGCCACGCCCACAGAACCGGTAGGGAAAAATTTCACATTTCACCCCTGTCCAAAATACTATGTTCACTGCATTTCGCTGGTCCGCTAATTTAGTCACTTTGTCAAAGAATGAAATAAGATTTGTTTGGCATGATGTTTTTGATGAATCCATGTTGGCTTTTGGTTATAAATTTGCTTCCTTTTAGATATTCACAACTCTGGGATGTAATCTGTCAGATCAAGTGATTTGAACTTGTCTAGAGCAAACAGGTGTTCTCTTATCATTTTCTTGCTTATTTTAATTTGTATTCCTAGTCAGTCTTTTACGGTTGTTTTTGGTAGGTTGGTCTGTGGTGGGATTCAGTCGGTTCGCACCAGTTCAGCCGAACTGGTAGCTAACGTTTTGTGCAGTTCGGCGAACTGGCTGAAAATAAAGTACAAGAGAGGGGTTTTTTTCCTTCTCTCTCCCTTCAGTTAATAGCTCCAGGCAGATAACCAAGAACCACTTAACAGGTGAATACTTAGTTGCAATAACAAAACTGCAGGAATGCAGCCAGCACACGCCTTGAATAAACAATAGAAACTGACAGGATTAGGGCAGGGAAACACCCAGGAAACCCATCAATGACCCATCTAGGGATGAGATTAACCTCTTCCCTTCAGGAAGAAGGTCAAGATTACAAATATTTTCACTATAAAGGCTATTAAGTAACACTTCTGTGATCAGCTGATACTCCCTGGAGTTCCTCAAGACCTTTTGTAGCTGCTGCACTGTTGGCTACTTCTTGTTTCTTCCTGGGGGCAAAAAGATACAAGATGGGACAATGATGAAGCTTGATCATACAGGCCCTGAATTTAATGCATGTGTGGTTCAGCCAGCTGTATTGCTTCTGCTGTGAAGCACCCAATTTAGAACATAGAGAAGATAAAATAATAGAGTTGGAAGGGACCTCAGAGGTCTAGTCCAACTCCCTGCTTGAGAAGGAGACCTTATATCATTTCAGACAAATAGTTGTCCCATCTCTTTTGAAAGCCTCTAGTGATGGAGCACCCACAATTTCTGAAGGCAAGCTATTCCATTGGTTGATTGGTCTCACCCTTAGGAAATTTCTCCTTAGTCCTAGGTTGCTTCTCTCTTTGGTTAGTTTCCATCGTTTCTTGTTGTGCCTTTTGGTGTTTTGGAAAATAGATTGACCCCCTCATTTTTGTAGGAGCCCCTCAAATATTGGAACAGATGCCTGGGGAAGATGCTAGCCCTTTGGGACTTTGGGTGCACAAGATGTATTATTAGCCCTGAGGTGGTAGAGAAACTGGGACTGAGACTAAGAACACTGAGGGTGCCCATAACATTTTGCCAGCTGGATGGGTCAGTAGCTGGGGGAGGCCCAGCTCACTTTGTAACTGAACCAGTGGAGATATGGATGGGGGATCACTGAGAGACACCGAGTTTCATTGCAGCCCCCGGAATGGAACAACCCCTCTTGCTTGGATTACCCTGGCTCCGAAAATGGAACCCCCATGTGAATTGGGACAAAGGGGCTTTTACGAATCCATTCCACCCAGCCGGGAAGAGGGGGAGGCAAAACCCCACCCAGAGCCAAGGCCACGAGGGAGCTAGGAGCTGTAGCGGTGTAATATAATACAACGTTATATACATATATGTATATGGGAATGTGTGCTAGTTATTACTTATTTGGGTTTAGGGATTTCTTTTTCTTTTATTTATTGAGTTATTGAGATGTATGTTGTGTTTCGGGGGGGGGGGCTGCACCAAGGGAGGCTCATTCAATTTCATTGTACACATGTTGTGCATTGACAATAAAGGTTTGATTTTGATTTGATTTGATTTCAGCCTGGGTCCCTGGGGGGAGGGATTTGGGGAAACTTTCAATATGTAACTTTCATGCCTTTGGGCTCAGATCTTGCTTTTCTTTCGCTGCTACCGGTATCATTTCAAAGTCAGTAAAAGTACCTCTTCTCTACTTCAATGGAGTCAGGGGTTTTCCTTCTTGGGATTTGAACAGAGGCAGGCCTTACACTGTGGAGAACTTCTATAGAAGTTGGAAAATATTCAGTTTCATAAGTGCCCATGAGATTCAAGTATCAAACTCAAAGCTATCTCCTTTATTACATGGTGGGGTTACATAATTTCAGTGTTACAAGTGGGATGACATCCTCATAATTTGCTTTGGTTAGATATGTATATAGGAGAACAGAAAATAAATAGTATAAATGCAATCTGAAGCTCCTGAAAGAAATGTGGGATATAAATCAAATAAAGAAGCCAATGACAGTAAATTGTTCAAAAGAATGTGCACAGTTCATAATTAATTTATATGTTGAACTGTTCTAGCTGCAGCATTAAACTGGTTTTTCCTTCTGACCTAATTTTGTGTTGTCCTGCATTGTGGCATCCCTTCAAGTGTCACAATTTTATTACAGTGTCAGGTACTGCCAGTTCCTGCCATCAAAGGCTGGAGGG
>QLTV01003109.1:199492-214267 GCA_003457575.1 Thermophis baileyi | reverse complement strand
AGTAGGGAGGCCCGCTAGGCCCAAACCGGGGCATGGGGGGTGCGGCAGCCCCCCCACGGCCCATTTTTGGTCCCAGGAGGCTGCAGGGAGGCGTGCTAGGCCCAAAACGGGGGGGGGCAGGGGCGGTCGCGCACACATGCGCAGGGGGGCAGGGGGGGTCGTGAGTGCATGCGCAGGGGAGCACATTGCATTATGGGTGCCGGCATGCGCGCTTTTGGCACACGACAAGAAAAAGGTTTGCCATCACTGCTCTCTGGCTCGCCTCAGTACTTTCCGCCCTCGCGTTAAGGATCTAACACATACATACAACAGGAACAGGAGCAAATAAGAGGTAAATCCTAGAGAGGCAGGAAATGCATCACAAAACAATGGAGATGAATGCTAAAGAGGAATAAAGCTGCATACAAGGCAGATATAACACCTGTAACAGTAGGGAGGCCTGCTAGGCCCAAAACGGGGCATGGGGGGTGCGGCAGCCCCCCCACGGCCCATTTTTGGTCCCAGGAGGCTGCAGGGAGGCGTGCTAGGCCCAAAACGGGGTATTCCTTGTGTGGCCTTCAGGTGCTTTGGAAAATAGCTTGACCCCCGCCTCCCCAAAGGATGAGTATTGGGACAACATTTTCACATCAAAATGTGTTGAGTACAGATTTGACAAGTTGTGAAGCAAATCACACTTAAATTATAAAGACACCACTATTGGCTGGATCCACACAATTCTTAACACTGATAGCTGTTTCCACCTAGTGGTCAGGTGGACTTTTGGAGCCTAGATCTGGCACCCTTAGCAACCTTTCTTGATTGCATTTCCATCCGATTCCATTCTTTATTTCAGCTCCAGTAGTATGACTGCTTTTGTAATGCACACACAAAACCTTTCATTGGATAGTAGATCCCATTTCATGCCACAGTTTTATTGCCTTTGCTGCAACAAATTAACCGAGCTGTCCTTCAAGAAGTAAGAAAAATCAAATTTAGCCTTTGAAAGACTATCTTTAAATTCACCTCTTTTTTATTCTTAGAAAATAACTTCCTTTAGTGGTGATCAAAGAAAGAGATCTGAAAAGGATTTTTAAAAATGGAAAGAAATGGGATTATGATAAAAAATTAAATCCAAATCTCCTATCTCAGTGATGGCAAACCAAGTGCCGAAAAGGGAGTGCGCTCATCTGGGCTGCAACCCAGAAGAGGAGCTTCCCAGGGGGCATGCGCGCACTGGAAAATGAACTTCTGGTAGTTCCGCCAGCTAGTCTTCCGGTTATTGGCGCACATGTACATGCGACGATCAGCTGGCCGGTGCACATGATCACGGCGGAAAATGGAAGACCAGCTCTTCCAGTTTCCGGCACTGCCGCACACATGAAGAGCCGAGGTGGCGCAGTGGTTAGAGTGCAGTACTGCAGGCTACTTCAGCTGACTATTCAGCAGTTCAGCGGTTCAAATCTCACCGGCTCAAGGTTGACTCAGCCTTCCATCCTTCCGAGGTGGGTAAAATGAGGACCCAGATTGTTGGGGGCAATATGCTGACTCTGTGAACCGCTTAGAGAGTGCTGTAAAGCACTGTAAAGCGGTATATAAGTCTAAGTGCTATTGCTATTGCTATGAAGGCCAGCTGATCATCGTGCATGCATGCACGCCAGAAACCCGGAACAGGAACAGGCGACGCCGCGCGTGCCAGGTGACATGGCTCCACGTGCCACTTCGGGCACACGTGCCATAGGTTCGCCATCACAGTCCTATCTGATTGCAAAGACATGTTATGCAAATATGATATTAGCTAATTTATTAATATCAGATTTCATTCTTTTCATATTTGGAATTCCTTACTCCCTGCAGTGATTTCTTCATCACTAGCCAGAAGTTTTCAATCTCCTGAACAGCTAGAAGTTTGAATACATTGGAATTATAGTCTCTAATACAAGATTGAAAATAGTAGGAATTATTTCTCTACAATTGTTAAAAGGAGATATATCAGAAGAAAGAAATCAAACTAAATACTTTATTACAATAAAAACAATAAAAGAAGCACTGAACAGAATGAATCAAATTAAACATACATATGATGAAGGAACGCTAGAAGGACTTCAGGAATTTCTATGGGAATTAATTTGTTGATTTAGGGAAAGTATATAATAAAATGAATAGCTTGAATTGTGGAACATTTTTACATGAGTAAATGGTTGCAGGTTGGCTGCTGAATGCAATAAAAGCCATATGTAATGGAAGCAACATATATGTGACAATAATAATAAGAATACACTTAGTGAATTGTGTAACACAGAGTAGGCAGTAAATTAAGGATGAACATGCAAAATGTTTTCTTGGCTATTTTGTTTATGGATATAAATAGCATGCTTGTGATGACAGCAGAGTGTTGGTTGTAGGATTTGAATATGCATGTAATTTTGTTTGCAGATAACACAGTATTATTGGTAGAGACACACATTATTTGCAGCAAATATTAGACTTGTCAAAATATTTACTAAAGTTGGGGAAATGGGCAGAATTTTTTTAATAACAAAGAAGGCAGTTGTATGAGATCTGTTGTAAGCAATGAATATTTGTTAAGAGAAATAAAAACGGTTGTGAATCAAGTCATATATCTGCCACTTTGCTATATGGAAGTGGGTTTTCCATGTGTCAAGAAAAATACAACAGTAAATTTAATGCAGTGGAAATCCAGTTCTTGAGATGTGATAAAACAAGAAGTAATGCAACTTCATCGTTGTGGCAGAGGTGAAATTTGTTGCAAAAGGTCTGTATCAATGTTCTGTATCAGAACATTGCTTTGGTTGTAGACATAAGGGGATACAGTGTACTATTCTTGGAGATGAGATAGTGTAAAACAGTAGGGAGTAAGGGGAAAGAAGAGATAAACTGTTACTGCAGGCAAAAAAAGAGTGGGGGGAAAAAGGTACCGTTAGAGTTCAGTGCAGGAGCTTTTGTCTCAAGAAGTAAACATGCAGAAATGAGGTAACTTTAAACAGAAAACTGAAACAAGGAGAATGCAGACAGCATGAGCGAGGGGTGCATGTATGTTTGTTGGCCAGGAAGACAAGTCTCTTGGAGTGTGAGTGTATAGAATTAGAGCCTGCCAGGGAAAGATGCTATGCAAAGAAGCAAGAAAGGGCATTCTAAGAAAAAAGGACGAAGATGTGAAGCACTGGTATCATTCTCAACTCCAGCCTGTTTGTTCTACAAAGTGGTTTTGAAATCCTTACATTACATGTTAAATTACCAGTCAACACATGCTTCCCTTAAATAGCCATCAAACCTCACTTCCCTACTTCAGAGTACTGATTATACTATCCGATAATGAAATATCCACAAACAAAACCTCCAGGTTCAGAAAGTATCAAGAACCTGACAATTGAACCATGTGTTACTTATATTCTCCAATATTGCAAAAGATATTCTCACTGAACAATCAGAAAAAAGAGCTCTGCTTGGAGCTCCACTGAAGCCCTACTTCAAATGGTCCTCATTTTAGCTGGTGAGGCCAGTTTCAACTGCTTCAAGACAATTTTGTGTCTTGAGAAAAAGCAAGTAAGGAATAGAGACAGCCTCTCTTAGAGCCGCCATGGTCACATGGGTGGGGGTGGGGAAAGGCAACACATCCTGTGAAAGGAAAAAGGGAGGTGACACAAGGGGTGGGGAGAACTCAGTGAAACAAAGAAAGAGGCAGATCTGAACCTCTAGTTCATTTTTTAAATACAGGTAGTCCTCAACCTATGACCACAATTGAGCCCAAAATTTCTGTTTGTTAAGTGAGACATTTGTTAAGTGAGTTTTGCCCCTTTTTACGACCTTTCTTACCACAGTTGTTAAGTGATAAGTTAGTAACCTGGTTGTTAAGTGAACCTGGCTTCCCCATTGACTTTGCTTGTCAGGTCACAAAAGGTGATCACATAACCTTGGGACACAACAACGGTCATAAGTATGAACCAATTGCCAAGCATCTGAACTTTGATCACATGCTCACAGGGATGCTTCACTAAATGAACTGTTGTAAGTTGAGGATTACCTGTACCTCTTTGCAATTTGGTAGGCTTAGCTCTTATTTTATTTCTTGGCTGATTTCTGTTCATTTTAAAATCCTAATTTATTGTATAAGATTACATTTTCATCAAGCAGCCTTTTGTATCTGTATCTGTATTTTTATCATGCTGGGTTATAAAAGTTAGCAGGTTGTGACCTGCTAACTTTGTTCTGGTTTTAGTTTTTTTAGGCTTTATTTTTTATTATTATTGTATTAAATAGTTGTAGTTAAAATAATTGTAAAATAAAAGTATTTTTTTAGATCCCTTATGAATTTGAAATATAAATATGGATAAAAACATATGGCCTACCTACCAAAGACAGGTATAATGTTTCTCTCTCTGTGTGTCTGTGTGTGTGTGTGTGTGTGTGTGTGTGTAGTAGTAGTAGTAGTAGTAGTAGTAGTAGTAGTAGTAGTAGTAGTAGTAGTAGTAGTAGTAATAAAAGTAGGGAGACAAAGAATGAAGGAGGGCTGGTTCTGATCAGCATTTGCTTTCAATATTGGAACATTCTTCGCCCTATCCTTTTGCACATAGATCTGCTCTTGATTTTAGCAGTCTAACTGAAGAGAAAAAAAACATCCTTTTGCTGTCTATATTGTTCAGCCATTGAGATGTAAGACCTATGTAAGTAATCCATAAATCTGCCTATAAATCCTGGCTTACCTTCTCTCTTGCACTAAAATAAGAAGCAAGCAGCTGTCAATAAAATCTCTTCCTAGGTTACATTTACACAATTTTCCAATTCACACTCTTTTGAGAAAACAGCAAGAATTCACGCCTGACTCTGAAGCAGAATCTTATTACATTCTGGGAAGAACCAATACGAGTCTTCTGTTATCTATATTTGTCAATTCAAGAGATAAACAAAGATAGACCATTTCACAGACTAATCTACTAAATTGATTCTGTTGCTATAACCACAATTTCCCCCCTTTTAGGGGGGAAAGGATATATATCTCCCAAGAACTGAATTTAGTACAGAGACCTCTAATTATGAAATAAGTGACTTATTCAATATTGTCTTGAGGGTCATCCAAGTAAAACTGTTCTGGTACAAGATGAATAAGAATAGAATTTATATTGCCTTAGGGTATCTGAGTGTCGCTATAAGGCAGGGAGCACGCGCGCAGGTGGGTGGCACCGAGTGCAAAAAAGGGAGCATTTGTCATGTGCGCACATGCTTTGTATACGCGCGCGCGCTCATCTGGGCCGCAACCAGGAAGAGGAGCTGCCCAAGGGGCATGTGCGCGCTGGAAAATGAACTTCCGGTTCATTTTCCAGCAAGTCTTCCAGTTACTGCCGTGCATGCGCACGCGCCAATCAGCTGGCTGGTGCGCATTCTCATGCCGGAAAATGGAAGACCAGCTCTTCCGGTTTCTGGCACTGCTGCACACATGCCAGCTGATCATTGCATGCTCATGCACGCCAGAAACCTGGAAGAGGAACAGGTGATGCCGCGCGTGCCAGGCGACATGGCTCCGCGTGCCACTTCAGGCACGCGTGCCATAGGTTTGCCATCACGGCTATAAGGCCTTGTAAACCACCAAAGAAGAAATGCCCAGTATGAATCTTGGAACAGAAGTCCTCCTTGAATCCTTTCAAACACGTGAATGCACTCCTAGATCCACCTTCCCAGCAAAAAGCCTACCAGATGTGTTTAATTTCCATTTCTATAGACCCCAAGCCAGCATGATTCTTGGTTCAACATATTTAGGTTTGACTGTCTTGAGTGATTCCAGGCTGAAACCTTATTCAACTTGGTAACAAATATATCCATCATCTATACCTCCTTTTCCTTCTCATTTTCACACTCCAATACCTATGTGGGAAGGCCCGCCCTCTCCTAGAAGAATGAAATATTTTGAGGAATATTTAAAAAGGCAAAATATTATATTTCCCTAGATGAGAAATGGAGAAACATGTTTTTTTAGAGGCAGGAAGCAGCCCCAATCTCCCTGCCACCAAACAGAAACTGAGGAGGAACCTTTTAGAAATGCAGATTTGGTAATCCATTCAAGACAGGATATTTTAAAAGTCTCTGCAGCAAAGTCTGAACAAAGGCAGAATGGTAGGATTCGCCCTCACTCAAGATCCAAACCAGGACAAAGCCATAAAGCCACAATAGGAATTGCCCAACACCCTTTCAGAACACAAGCCCCTTCATTGCATCATCCCAGAGCAGTCCAAACTTCAATCAAACCTGGGAGCTCAGACAAACACCTAGGATTTGCATTTCCTTTTTTGCCTATAGAGCCAGCTATGACCCCTACATAACCCCTACATGACCCCATAGGAATCTGACAACAGCCAATAGAATACATGTTCTTGCACAGGAACAGGAAGCTCAAATACAAAGCCCAGAGAAGGTATAAAAAAAAACCCACTCTCAACTCCATTTTGTCAGTTGCCCAGAACCACAAATCCATGTGGCTCTGCTTCATCATTAAACCATCTTTCCAATCGGCCTCCATGTCTTTCTTCCAGCTTGTGAACTGAACCAGAGGGATATTTCTTCCAACACCTATATTTGCTGATACAACCATCTCAACAAGGAAATGGCTATTTTCATTAGCTATCCCTTCTTTTTGATCCATACTCCAGAAGGGTGTTCTCTTAGTCAATAACAGCAGAGACAACTATAGGACTAACACATTTAGTGCAATACATTCTCTTGAATTAAACCATGGTATAGACTCCCTATGGTATAGACCAGGGGTCAGCAACCCGTGGCTCTGGAACCACATGTGGCTCTTTCATCCCTCTGCTGCAGCTCCCTGTCACTCAAAATATGTGTTACAACTGCCAATGTGCGACACCCGCCGGCACACAATTTAGTGAGCTTTTCGACCCACGGTAGGCCAACCATGGATAAATCCAAGAAAAGAAAAGTTTCAGAAGAAAACAGAATCTTTAATTCAACTATATATGCTAGTTTTGTGGCCGCTCAGGAAATAGACAGGCACAGGAAGAGTTTTGTGGCTCCCGGTGTTTCCACTTCTGTGGGAAATGGGTCCAAATGGCTCTCTGAATGTTTAAGGTTGCCGACCCCTGGTATAGACTCTATGGTATAGAATCTATGGTATAGTCTCTATGGTATAGACTCTCTATGGTATAGAGGGACATGGTGGCTCAGTGGCTAAGACGCTGAGCTTGTCGATCAGAAAGTTCGGCAGTTCGGCGGTTCGAATCCCTAGCACCGAGTAACAGAGTGAGCTTCCATTACTTGTCCCAGCTTCTGCCAACCTAGCAGTTCGAAAGCATGTAAAAACGCAAGTAGAAAAATAGGGACCACCTTTGGTGGGAAGGTAACAGTGTTCCGTGTGCCTTTGGCATTTAGTCATGTCAGCCACATGACCACGGAGACATCTTTGGATAGCGCTGGCTCTTCGGCTTTGAAACGGAGATGAGCACCGCCCCCTAGAGTCGGAACGACTAGCACATATGTGCGAGGGAAACCTTTACCTTTTTATAGACTCCCAAAGCAAGCTGTGCCAGTTTTTTTTTTAAATGTGACCATGATTGGAAGGAAGATGGGCCTCTGCAGAAGCAGGAAATACTGTATCCAGGACAGCAGCATCTCAACTCACTAGATGGAGGACTGTTGCTGATACACACACCTGAACAACTGCCAGTATTTCTTGTTACAAATCAGAATTACCTCGCAACGACTGAGAGATGCAACCGACTGAGAGATGCGCTGAAAAAGAACAGATAAAGAACCCCAAGTAGAGCAATCTGATCCATCTCTGGAATGTACAGCCTGGAGCCTGAACTGGGAAACAAGAGACCTCCCTTTCTGCTTTACAGCAAAGTGACGACGGCTGGGGACGAACCCATGGCCAGCAAGCCCTCGAGTCTGACGCACGGCAACGCCGGCTTGATGCTGATGGGGGCCAACCCTAGTCTCGATCAGCTCAAAGGCTGGCTGCCCAAAACCTCAAAAAGACAAGAACCCCTTTCATTTGTTCGCCCGGGCTAAAAGGGGCTCTCCCCATAGATCACGTCCTCCTCCCCGCATTCTTCTCTCAACAGTTGCCGCCCGGGAAAGCAACAGCAAATCGGCCGCGTCGGCGCCGTTACGGCGGAGCCACGGCGGGACACCCAATGGCTCCAGGCAAAAAAAAAAAAAAAAAGCCGCGGCCCACCTCGGCTGCCGGCCCACCATCCTAGTGCTAGTGCCGCCGCCGCCGCCGCCTCGGAGGACGCTTTCCAAGGGGCCAGATCTCCAGCGGCAGGGCGCGTCTCTCTGAGCCTGCGCCTTGAAGCAGCGAGTGCCTTTACCGTGAGGCCCGTCAGCATCAGCAGGTTCCTTGTTGTTGGGATCGCCGTTCATCATTGCGGAAATCAGACGTAGCTTGCTATAAGGCAATGCAGAAGCGTATCTGAGGCGCGGCCCCCGAGGGATTGCGAGTAGGCAGGGAGGGGTAAGAAAGGGAAGTGCACGGGTCCGCAGCCTGGATGGCGCCCTCGCGATGGTCTTCCGCTGCTACCCCGTCGGCTGCTGCCCCACCGGCTAGTAGTCGGGCCCAATAGCAATAGCAATAGCACTTATATACCGCTTCATAGTGCTTTACAGCCCTCTCTAAGCGGTTCACAGAGTCAGCATATTGCCCCCAACAATCTGGGTCCTCATTTTACCCACCTCAGAAGGATGGAAGGCTGAGTCAACCTTGAGCCGTTGAGATTTGAACCACCGAACTGCAGCTAGCAGTCAGCTGAAGCAACCTGCAGTGCTGCACTCTAACCACTGCGCCACCTCGGCTCTTAGCCAAGCCGAGTGGGCGCGACTACAGATGACCGAATCGTGCATTGCTCCTATTTCTCCGTCGCGGCAAACAGCTATACAAATAGGCATCAATAGAATGCTGGATAAATTCCAGCCAAACATTAAAAGAGGGAAACGTCAGGGAGAAAAGGGCAGAGTTACTTGGAGGTTATTTAGTTGTGAAACTTCCTTTAAAATTCTTTATCCGTAACTACTCCATAAATGTTTCCAATGTAAAATCAATGTAAAATTTTAAGGAAAATCTACATATAGGAATGTTTAGTGGTGTCTTGCACTAGCAAGAGCCCATTTCTACTATTCTGTTAGACTTTTTAGTGTGTTTCTGGGCTATTGATCATGATATTGAACATTCAGCTGAGTGTTTTCATTTTTTTTGTCATTAACATTTTTTATTGAGTTCTAAAGTAATGTAAAATACAAAATACAAAGTAAATAGGAAAGCAATGGGGAGGAAAAGGGGAAGGAGAGGTGAGGAAAGGTAAGAAAAGAAAAAGAAGCATTGACTTCCGACTCTCTCTGTTACAGTAAAATAAGGCATTAACATCAAATCACAACTTTTTGCTTTTTCATAATAATATGAACAAGCCATTTCTATAAAGATCTATCAGTCTAATCAGTAAAACCCAAAGTCAGAGTTTCATTCTTCTCCACATCAAGCACAAAGTTCAGAAGTGGTCTCCATGTGGAAACAAAAGTACTTATGTTCTTTTCTTTAATCAAAGTGGTCAATTTTGCCGTTTTGGCCAACTCCATCAACTTCTGCAACCATTTGTCCGTAGTAGGAATCAAAGTGTCCTTCCATTTTTGTGCATACAACAGTCTTGCTGCTGTCAACATATATAATAACAAAGTTCCAATTTTTTTCTCTAATTCTTTTTCCATTAAACTCAAAAGAAAAAATTCTGGTTTCATTTTTATTTCCATTTTTAATATTTTTTGTATTAAAATATGAATCACTCCAAAAAAAATTTGCTTTATCACATGTCTATCATAGATGATAAAAGGTCCCCTCTTTATTTTTATACTTTCAACATTCATTTGACATACCTTTATACATCTTAGATAACCTATCTGGTGTTAAATACCAATGTACATTATTTTATATAAAATTATTTTAGATTGTAATTTAATGTACATTTTAAACCTTTCGTCCACATATTTTTCCATTGTTCAAGCATCACATTGTATCCAAAGTTTCAGGCCCACTGAATCATACAATGTTTTACATGTTCATTTTCCAAATTCAATTTCAGTAACATTTTATAGATTTTAGCAATAATATGTTCATCATTGCCACATAATAAAATTTCCAATTCATTTTTAACAAAGTCAAATCCATAACTTTTTTTTATCCAGTTAGCAATAGCACTTAGACTTATATACCGCTTTACAGTGCTTTACAGCACTCTCTAAGCGGTTCACAGAGTCAGCATATTGCCCCCAACAATCTGGGTCCTCATTTTACCCACCTCGGAAGGATGGAAGGCTGAGTCAACCTTGAGCCAGTGAGATTTGAACCGCTGAACTGCTGAACAGTCAGCTGAAGTAGCCTGCAGTACTAAACCTTTTTAAACCTTTCTTTCAATTGTTGATAAATAAACCAGTGGCATGCATAACCTTCTGATTCAAATTCTTCCCTCACCTTTAATACTGGGTCATCAGAGTTGAAAGATAAATTTTTACCATATGTCAGCCAGTCTGGCTTTGCCACCATTTCTTTTCTAAAAAAGGTTTCCTGTGGTGACACCCAAAGAGGCAGCTTCAGAGAGCCTTGTTTTATATTTATTCCAAACTCTTAGTAGGGCATGCCTAACAAAAATGGTTATTGAAATCAACATTAACTTTACATTTATCATACCATAAATAGCCGTGCCATCCAAATCTTAATTCATGGCCTTCTAATTCAAGTAACCTCTTATTCTGGAGGCTCACCCATTCTTTTGTCCAAGTCAAACAGCATGCATCAAAATACAATTTCATATCTGACAGACCCAAACCCCCTCTTTCCTTAGCATCTTGCAGTAGCTTATATCTAATTCTTGGTTCTTTTTTCTTTGCCATATGAACTTAGAAATATCCTTCTGCCATTGTTTAAATGGATTATCAGTTGTAAGTATTGGTAACATCTGAAATAAGAAAAGCATCTTTGATAAGATATTCATTTTAATTACAGAAACTCTACCCAATAGTGATGTGCAATTTATCCCATCTTTGTAAATCCTGTTTAATATCCCTCCAAAGAGGGACATAGTTATTTTGAAAGTTTTATATTTGTATTTGTCAACATAACCCCTAAGCACTTCATCTTTTTCTCAACCCCAAAACCCAACTTTGTATTCCATATATCATTATCCCGAGATGACATATTCTTGGTCAGCATTGTTGTTTTCTGTTTATTTATTTTGAAACCTGCCAAAGCCCCAAACTCATTCAATTTCCTCATCAAGTATTCTATATTATTTTTTGGGTCCTGTAAAAATATAACCAGATCATCAGCAACGGCCCTTAATTTATAAGTTTCTTTCTTAATGTTTATACGCCAGTGGTAGGATTCAAATAATTTAACAAGTGGTTCACCCAGGGTCAGGTTGACTATCGTGGGAGGCGTGGCCCAGCCCCATCCTCCAGCTTCGCCGCACATGCGGGACGAGCCTCCCGTGATGGCCAACCTGACCCTGGGCAAACCGGTTGTTAAATTACCCCCTCCCCACTATCAAAGTTCAAACTTTGAAGTCACAGAAACCTATAAAGATCCATCCACTCATTCAACCATTTGTTCAGCTGACCCAGAACTGCTGTTGGTTCTGTTCATCATTAAACTTTCTTTCCAATCAGCCTCCATGTTGTTTCCAGCGTCTTTCTCCCAGCTTGGAACTGAACCAGATGGATTTTCCTTCTAACACCTTAACTCCTCCCTGAAATCACACAGGGAGTTCACTCAATATTTTGGGGCTGGATCCACCACAATACCGAAGGACGGGACTAACAGGTGCCTCCCAGTCTCAAGGTGATCAAGAAAACACCCAATTTACTATTGACTGGAAAAGGTGGGAAGAAGCACAGATTCTGAAGCATAGATAAATGTGTTTTGTATGTGTGTATATTTTTGTTCTTATCTGCAGTAAAATAAACTAATCTACCTGTGTTATATCCTTAGGTTTATACTGCAAACAAGATCCTGTTACACAGAACTAACCATGCAGAGATTTATATTATTGCCATGTCTGGGTTGAAGCTTGACGAGGAGTTCTACTAGTTACTAAGAAAACCAATATGAGATTGGGGCATGGTCTGCTCAAACATTATGCTGAATCAGAAGAGCCAACCCCTCTACGCCAGCATTTTATGTACATTTTATGACTTACACATAAAATACATTAAATGGGGTAAATTCAAAGTGAATCCAGTGCATAATTTATAACAACAGTAAGTAAAATTTAAAAACAGAATCATCAATCAACAATTAACAGAGGTTATTTTCTCTAAGGAAGATCAAAATTCTCTTGCATCTTTTCCTGGAAAGGAATAGTCAGTCCTCCTGGTGGTCCTTGAAACTGACCTTGAATTAAAATGGGATATACTCTGTTCATGATACGTTTAAGTACAGTGACCATACATTCTTATTATAAATGACAGTATTTCACAAACTTGACCTGTAGACTTATTTAATTACCTATTATGGTGGCGCAGTGGTTAGAATGCAGTACTGCAAGCTACTTCTGCTGACTGCCGGCTGACAGCAGTTCAGCAGTTCATGTCCCACTGGCTCAAGGTTGACTCAGCCTTCCATCCTTCCGAGGTCAATAAAAGGAGGACACAGATTGTTGGGGGCAATATGCTGACTCTGTAAACCACTTAGAGAGGGCTGTAAGGCACTATGAAGCGGTATATAAGTCTAAGTGCTATTGCTATTTTCTTGGTTTTACTCTCTAATTTTCCTCTTGTTTTTAATCACCTCTTGGATGTGGATGTGTTTGTCTTCAATCAAAACTATTAAGTAGCAGAAAGCTCGACCACAACACCATATTGCTACAAAAAAATCAACCTATAATTTCCTCCTCCAGATTCAGGAATGATTCTCAGCTGTTAGCATCAGCCATTTTCTGTCTCTGCCTCTGTCTGTCTACTCCCCCTCTCCCCCCTCCCTGTGTGTTTGCTCTGCAGTACTTTAAAGGGGCAAAGACAGCAGTGTGAGTACGTAGTTTTCATGAAATGGGCTGGGACTGTTAGAAATAGGTTTTGCTATAAAAAGGCTCTAACTATCTTTCCAACAGTTTGAAATACAGTACATTTATTTTGCAGGCAAAATAATTTCCTTTACTTTTTCTAATCTTCAAAGTCTACATAGATCAATATATGATACCAAATAGTCACAGCATCATGGAAAATATGCAGAACTGCAATACATATATTTCATAGAAATATTCTTAGCCATTAGAAAATGCAACAAAAGGAAACAAGCAGTTTATTCTCATCTTAGTTTGAGACTGTAACCAGAGAGCAAGGGATTGGGATTTTTTTTCTTATTTAATTAAACAGAACAGAAAAATGTTTACATACAATGTTAATATTTCCATTTATAGATTAATGCAATTAATACCCATATACGGTAGTATAATGTAACTTGAATTGTAAATTTAAATACACTTTGGGTTCCAGTTGAAATGTTTCTGAGTAAACACACTGTTTTAATTTGTTTTAATTCATCAAATTAATTGGGGGTAGGCAGTGCTCAAAGAAACCTTATTCTAGAGCAGGGATACTAGCTCTAGGGCCACAAATTGGACACCCCCCAATTCATTCATGACTATTCCATATTCTAAATTGCCTTGGAAACGCTGGTTTTAGGAGAAGAAATGGTTGCTATGGCCAAAATATAATTAGCGCTTTCTTGTATTCAATTATTTGTTAAACTTATTGCATGCTTTTTTAAACCAGATTGTTCTTTCTGCAACATTCTGCAAGATATTTTTTATAGCCAATGTACTTGAAAAGTGGTATTAAAAACCAGTGTTTTGTCACTTAGTGGATGAGGCAGAAAATAGACTGCTGCAATTTGAATATGGACAGAAGAGAGGAATCCAAACTAAACTTCAAAAACTGTGCTAAGATTTTGATAGAATTGTATACTTGCTAAATATATTAGCTGTTATATTAATATAACACACACATATGCACATTATATAGGCACAAAAAGTCTCCTGTGGTATCATGCAAAGGAAACTTATCTTCTATCGCTAAACTAGTCTGAGGAATGTAAATATTACAATATGGGAGGAGATGGGAAAAGGCTAGAAAAAATATTATTTTTGTCCTCCAACCTATTCCATCAAAGTATTGTTGTAAGGAATATCCTTCTGGGTTCAGTTCCAAGTGGGGGAAAAGACACTGGATTCATGGAAGTTGCTTGGAAAGAAGGTTTAATGGTGGACAGGAGCACATGGCATGAGTTCCTGAACAGAAAAGGTGGATCACATGCTTCCAGATGTTGGGTGAAGAGAAAAGGAAGGAAAAGATGCTGAGTCCCTTGGTTTTATGACCTCTGTTGGGCCTCACCTCTTAGTTTCCTGTTCCTGTGTATGCAATGCACTCTGATTGGCTGTCAGACTCCCATGGGGCCATGCAGGGGTAACTTTGTAGGCTGTCCTGAGTCCAAGTTTGCTTGAGCCTTGCTGGCTGATGCAATCTTCCCAGGTGCCATGTGGTGAGATGGGCAGAGGGCTAATCCTATCTTTGTTATGTAGAATAACTGCCCATTGACAAAGGTGGGGGATGAGTGAGTTTGCTCTGGTCTTAATGGTCCATTGGCAAAGGTGGGGGCTACTAAGAGTGAGTCTATTTTCTGCCTAAAAGCATGTTTCCAGGGATATTCTATATAATATTCTGCCTTTTTAATATTTCCTAGGATATTTCATTTTTCTAGGAGAGGGGTGGGTGCTAATTTCCTACAGA
>QLTV01003109.1:187459-199093 GCA_003457575.1 Thermophis baileyi | reverse complement strand
TTTCTTGACTTGAGTTCTGCCCTGTGCTCCTTTCCTTTCCTTTCCTTTCCTTTCCTTTCCTTCCTTCTTTCCTTTCTTTCTTCTCTCTCTCTCCCCCCTTCCTCTTTCTTTCTTTCTTTTTCTCTTTCTTCTCTCTTTTTCTTCTCTTTTTTCTTGTCTCTGTCTCTCTTTCTTTTCTCTCTCTCTCTCTCTCTCTCTCCCTTTCCAAGAGGAACCATTTATTTGCCCACAGCCGAAGGCCAGCGCTTCTGGAGAGAGGCCTTTGTGCAACGCGCCTCCCTTGGGTTACATCGCAGTTGGGCTCTTGTTGCCACCAGAGATCGCACTGAAACCGGGCCGCAGTTGCTCAGCAATGCAGTGCCGCGTCCGCCTCGCACATTGTGCATGTCGCCTTTTTCCTGATAGCATTACCGGCCGGGCCACCAAAAGAGCCTCACTTCAGCCGATCACTTCCACTGAACAGGGTGCCGGCTTTTCCTCCTTGCTTCTCCCGCCCTTTCGAGGCTGAGTCAGCGCAGCCCCACAAGATGTTTCCCTCCTCCCCCCTCCCGCCTGTCTGGTTGGAGGCCGACCTTCTCCCTCTCCCCCCTCCCACCTTTCTCTTCCTTCCCCGCCTCCTCAGAGGCCAACCTGCCTGCCCCTGGAAGCAGCGCAGAGAAGGGTGCCGCAGAGCTAGTTTTGGAGGCAGCGAGGAAATGGAGGCAGTGGTTGGTGGCATTTCAGCACAGCCAGCCAACCGGCGCTAAAGGGAACACCCAGGCAGGTGGCCCTGTTGCTGCTGGAAGCCGCAGAGCCCGGCCAAAGTTTCCCCCACCGCTTCAAATGCTGGTGCCGCACTACAGCTGAGAGAAGCGCTTCGGACGGGCTCCTCGAGATATGAGTGTTTGCTCAGCCCCATGCAAATTCTCCAGCCCGGACAAAGTTTTCCACACCGCTTCAAATTTGCATGGGGCGAGCAAACACTCATCTCTTGAGGAGCCCATCCGAAGTGCTTCTCTCAGCTGTAGTGCGGCACCAGCATTTGAAGCGGGACGAGAGTTTGCTCGGCCCCATGCATACTCTCGAGGAGCCTGGCTGAAGTTTCCCACGCCGCTTCAAATGCTGGTGCTGCACTACAGCTGGGAGAAGCAGCCAGAGTTTGCTGTCCATTGTGGACGCTAGCTCGGCCCCTACAAACTCTCACAACCTGCAAAGTTGCACATTGCAAGTGCCACCCCAGGGCAGAGATTTCCAGCCCCATCACGGCTGGTCCAATATTCCAGAACTGTAATAGTCACACTCACAGGACTGGCCCGTTGCAGCTCCTCCACCCGGGTGCACTGTCCATTGGGGATGCTAGCTCGGCCCCTGCAAACTCGTCTCTCGAGGAGCGCTCGCTGAAGCGGCGTGGGAAACTTCGGCCGGGCTCCTCGAGGGATGAGAGTTTGCAGGGGGCAGATCTAGCAGGCGCTTTCTCTTGGGCCTTTCACCCGGAGGCCTTGTAGAAAGAGAGATGTAGGCGGTTGAACCTTCTCCCCCCCAGGAAGCCGTTCGGCTGGGCACAGCAAGTTCTTGGTCTTACCTTCCTGTTGCAGCTCCTGTGGCTCACACCGCTATACTCAAGGTGAGGTTTGCACTCGGCCTTAAGAGTGGGGGCTGCGTGTGGGCGGGGTGATGTTGGGCGGTGCAGCCTTGTGTTCCCGCGCAGTAATTGGTCTCAGCCATATCTGGCCCGGGGGCCAATATTTCTCCACGGACCACCAACATTTTCTCGCGGACCACCAGTGGTCCATGGACCACCAGTTGGTGACCTGTGTTCTATATAATATTCTGCCTTTTTAATATTTCCTAGGATATTTCATTTTTCTAGGAGAGGGATAGGTGCTAACTTCCTACAGTATGATTGCCAAACCTAAAGATTTTTTTTTAAGTTTGTTTCTTTTTTTGTGTGGGCCCAACTGCTGCTAAAGTTTCATTACTCTAAATGCTATGTCCCACTGGTGCATAGCTATCTCTGGTTTGATGCTATGACCTGAGATTCAAGAAAAGAAAAACAGCACATAAAACCAAACATGTTACACTTGGAGAAACCCTGAGCACACAGGTCTATAAAGGATAGACAAATTAAGAAAGACAATTCAAGACCATTTACCCAATTGTTTAGCATTTGTATCCCACCTTTCCTCTGGAGCTTAAGGGAATTCTTGATTGCTTTGATTTCCTGCATTCTGTGATGGGAAACACAAGGATCCTGTCCTGCAAGCCCTAAAATAGGTTTAACAAAATGAAATAAGAAAAACCTCCCCAACAAATCAGAATAGGAAAGGGAGGGAATTTTGATCACAATCTCTGTATCATCACTCCAATTTGCTATGGTTTTTGCCACTCTTCCCCAAAACCTGTTTTGGGCCTGGCCATCACATAGTAGATGCATGTCCTCAAATCCCAGGCTCTGAAGCCTATAGGAATCTTGAGAGCATTTTGCCTGCCAATTCTGATATGTTTATTGTGCAACCTTTTATTTCAGGGCTGAGGAAGAAAAAACTATAAATCAAATTAGGAGGGGGGGGAGACAAGAGCACACAATAAGAGAACTGGAATGCTCCATAAATCCTCTGTGAATAAACATAGTAATCTTTTTAAAAGGCCACAAAGTGGGCTTCTCTTATTTACAGCATAACTTGTCTTGAACTATATAACCTAGATATCTTGTAATACCCCACTATTTCCCAAATGGCTTTAGTAACAGAACAGAACAGAATAATAGAAGGGACATTGGAAGTCTTCTAATCCAACCCCCTGCTCAAGCAGGATACCCTACTCCATTCTAGACAAGTCTCTTCTTAAAAGCCTCCAGTGATGGAGCACCCACAACTTCTGAAGGCAAGCCATTCTACTGGTTAATTGTTCTCACTATTAGGAAATTTCTACTTCTCTCCTTGATTAGTTTCCAAGCATTGTTTCTTGTCTTGCCTTCAATGGCTTTGAAAAATAGGATGACCACTGTTAAGTTCTGGGACAGAAGAGGCTTCAGACTTGCTTGGTACAACAGCTCTTTATTCACAACTATTTACAGACTCCAACAACACTCCAATCTGACAGCCGGCTTTATATACAGAGCTGTCAATGAAGCCAGCCAATCAGGTCTCTCCATTTTCCCGCCTGAATGGAGGACCTGACTGTAAACCTATGCAGCCTTGATACATAACACCCCTCCCCTCTTGGTTTGAGCCAACCATTAACATACGTAGTCACGTAAGTAGGAGGGGCGTTTGGAGACCCTAGTGGACCTGCGCAGCTCAGTTGAGCAGTCGGCGTTGAGCTGAGAAGATGGGTTTCATTCCCTCTCTAGCTCCGCCTGTGGAAGCTCCAAGAAGCTTTTGGGCGGGGCCTCGGAAGTACATGGAACCGGTTCGTGACTGGGACAGCACTGGATCTCTGGTTCCCTAAGTAAGTGCTCTGCCTCTCTCAGGTAGTCTTCAGTTGCCCAGCTGGGTGTCGAAAACCTCCTTGAACTCGCGGAGCAGGTCATCTGCGCAGCTTCCGGACACCATGCTGATACTGGTCACCCTGAGTCCCAAGGCGTCGAACCAGTCCAGGCCGAGTAGTGTGGGCAGGTCCCCTCGAACCACTGTGATGGGCAGGTTGCCGCTGAACTTGCCAAATTGCACCTGGAAGCTTTGCCAGCCGAGTACTGGGATTCTGTTGCCCTGGTAGTCGTTAAGCCTCAACGGCTGGTTCTTCAGTTGTTGTTGATGGAGTGCCGGAATGGCCCTTTTGATGGCAGCCCAAGAAATGATTGATATGGAGGATCCCGTATCAATCTCCATATCGCAGGAGCACCCTTCGATCCTTACGGTGACGTGGATCTTCTTGTGAAGGGGGGTGCTCGCCTGCCCGACTCGTGTTTGGTTGGCCTCAGGGTGGCGGTTCCCTTCTGGCCGGCGTCTAGGCTGCCATGGCGTCTTGGTTACTTGCCGTGCATTGGCCTTCTTGTAGTCGGTGGGGGCCTGTCCCCCTGATGGTTGGCTGGCCCGGCAGACCCTGGCGAGGTGCCCGGTTCGGCCGCAGCGGCGGCAGACAACGTCCCTGTATTTACAGGAGGCTCGCTGGTGTTGCCCGCCACAACTGGAGCATGGATGGTATTTTGGTTGCTCCGTGCTGCGGCGTCGCTCCGTCCGGAAGACCTCCGCTTCCTCACTTTCCTCGGATGGTTCGTCAAGGCATTTGCTCTCGTGCACCGGTGTAGATGTCTTCGGTGGCACTTGGGGAGCTTGGTGTTGATGTAGGGTGTCAGCTCCCTTGTTCGACGCTTCGGTTGCTCTGGCTTCGTCTAGGGCCGTCTGCAGAGTCAGGTTCGCCTTGGCCAGCAAATGTCGTTGTAACCTCAGGTCCTGGACCCTGCAGATAAGTTGATCCAGGAGAATATCGTCGAGGTCTCTGAACTCGCAATGTGTGGCGGCCTTACAGAGCGCTGCCATGTATTGGTTAATAGACTCCCCGTCTTGTTGGAGTCTCTGCCGGAATTCATGCCTCCGGACCACCTTGGATGGCACCGGGGCATAATGGGTTTGCAGGAGGTTCTGCAATGTGGGCCACGGGATTGTTTCAACCGGAGTTGGCTCCGTGAGTGATTCAGCCGTGTCGAAGACTTCGTGGCCACAATGGCTGAGGAACAGCGCCCGCTTCCTATTGTCGGATAGGCCGGTGAGGTCGTTGGCCTCTAAGAAGCAGCGAAATCGGGTCATGTAGGACTCCCAGTTCTCCTTCGTGGAGTCAAATGGAGTTGGCGGGTGGAACGCTGACATTCTGGCGCCTTCTTGTGGTTCGAATTTACCGCCGAACAATGGCCACCGATTGTTTGCCGCTGGGCTGGGTCTTCAGTGTCTTCAGCTCTAGTTGCTCTTCTGTGATCCCACCTTCGTCACCAGTGTTAAGTTCTGGGACAGAAGAGGCTTCAACTTGCTTGGTACAACAGCTCTTTATTCACAACTATTTACAGACTCCAGCAACACTCCAATCTGACAGCCGGCTTTATATACAGAGCTGTCAGTGAAGCCAGCCAATCAGGTCTCTCCATTTTCCCACCTGAATGGAGGACCTGACTGTAAACCTATGCAGCCTTGATACATAACAACCACCCCTCTTCTTTGTGGCAGCCCCTCAAATATTGGAACACTGCTACCATCTCACACCTATCATCTCACAACCAAAATAATGAATCCTACAGATTACTACCTTTTTCTACTACTACAAAAAAGGACTTGAAAACAATATTGAGTGATGAGTGGCTGGGCAAGAAAGTTAAGGAGTTAGGTGCACAAGTAATGTTTTCATCTGTACTGCCAATGAAAGGTCAACATCTAGTAAGAGAACACAGGATTCTAGATGTGAACCACTGGCTAAAGGGTTGGTGTCGCCAAAATATCCTTTGGATTCCTGGACCATGGTCTGCACTACCTCCATGATGGGCTTTTGGCAAGAGATGGGCTGCACCTCACAAAGACTGGGAAGAATGTTTTTGGAAAACGACTGGCTCAACTTATCAGGAGGGCTTTAAACTAAAATTGAGGGGGAGGGTGACCAATCTCCAGGACCTAATTCCAAACAAAAACCCCTAGAAAACAAGTCAAATAATGAGGTAAGCAGGGATGGGAAGGAAGACAAACACAAATACCAAATAGGAGACATAGGAAGCATACCCAGAGTCAGACATAAAGACCTCAATTGCCTATATATAAATGCACAAAGTTTGGGGAACAAACAGGGGAACTATTAATACATGAAAGTAGATATGATATAGTTGGAATTACAGAAACTTGGTGGGACGAAACCCATGACTGGAAGGATACAAACTGTTAAAAAAAACCAGACCCCCATAAAAGAGGAGGTGGAGTTGCACTGTATGTAAAGGACCACTACATTGCTACAGAAAAACCTCCTAGAATGCATATAGGTCAATATAAAAGAAAAAAAGAACGACATTGCCATAGATATATACTACAGGCCAGCCAACCAAGCAGAAAAAATAGATGTACTTTTTGCCAGCCAACTAACAAACATATGTAGGAAACACACTACAATAGTAATGGGGGACTTCAATTACCCTGACATCAATTGGAAGACTAATTCCACACCAACTGTGAAATTGAATAGGTTATTGACCAACCTAGCTGACAACTTTGTTGTCCGAAAGATAGAGGAGGGAATTAGAGGGACAGCCATACTGGACTTAATTCTTACAAACAGAAAAGAAGTGATAGAGGGAGTTGAAACTGTAGGAACGTTGGGTGAGAGTGACCATGTCATACTAGAATTCAACATAATGCAAACACAAGCAATAGAACATAATGATATCAGAGTCCTAGATTTTAAAAGAGCTGATTTTAACAAACTCAGAGAGAACTTGTTAAAGATTCCTTGGATGAACATCCTAAAGGGGAAAACAACTCAAGAAGCTTGGGAAACTCTGAAAAATATGATCATAAAAGCCCAGTCCAGCACAATATCACTGAAAAAGAAAAACAAGAAATCCAAGAAGAAACCAGTATGGCTGCACAAAGATCTCTGTGACAAATTGAAAGACAAAAAGGACAAGTACAAAAAATGGAAAGAAGGACACATAACTAAGGCAGAATATCAGCAGATAGCCAGAATCTGCAAAGACAAAGTCAGGAAAGCAAAGGCTCAGAATGAACAAAGACTTGCAACAAAAATGAAAGATAATAAAAAAAGTTTCTTCCAACATATAAATATAATAAGAAAAAAATAAAGGAAACGGTCCACTAAAGAAGACGCCAAGGAAGTAACAGGCAGCAGAGAGAAAGTAGAGCTATTTAACTCATTCTTTGCATCAATCTTCACGCAAAAAGAAACTATATTCCAACCTACCAAAAACATAACTGATCAGATTAATCAGATTAACAGACTTGGAAGGGACCTTGTAGGTCATCTAGTCCAATCCCCCGCCCAAGCAGGAGACTCTACACCATTTCTGACAAATGGCAGTCCAATCTCTTCTTGAAAGCCTCCAGTGATGAAGTTCCCACAACTTCCAAAGGCAAGCTGTTCCATTGGTTGATTGTTCTCACTGTCAAAAAATTTCTCCTTATTTCTAGGTTGAATCTCTCCTTGATCAGTTTCCATCCATTATTCCTTGTCTGGTCTTTGGGTGCTTTGGAAAATAGCTTGATCCCTTCCTCTCTGTGGCAGCCCCTCAAATATTGGAACTCTGCTATCATGTCTCCCCGGTCCTTCTCTTCACTAGCGTAGCAATGCCCAGTTCCTGTAACTGTTCATCGTATATTTTAGCCAACAGTCCCCTAATCATCCTGGTTGCTCTTCTCTGCCTCTGACTTTTTCTAGAGTCTCAACATCTTTTATAGTGTGGTGACCAAAACTGGATGCAGTATTCTAGCTGTGGTTTTACTAAGGCTTTATAGAGTGGTATTAGTACCTCGCTTGATCTTGATTGTATCCCTCTGTTAATGTAATTTAGGATTGCATTGGCTTTTTTGGCTGCCGCCACACACTGCTGGCTCATATTTAGCTGGTTGTCCACTAAGATTCCAAGATCCCTCTCACAGTTACTGTTATTAAGCCTGGTTTCACCCAATCTATATGTGTACTTTTGGTTTTTCTTATCTAAGTGTAAGACTTTACTTTTCTCTACATTGAATTTCATTTTGTTAGATAGGGCTCAGTGTTCAAGTCTGTCAAGATCCATCTGGATCTTGAGCCTATCATCTAGGGTGTTAGCTATTCCTGCCAGCTTAGTATCATCTGCAAATTTGGTAAATTCCAAATCTAGTCTGTAAAAGACAGTCTAGAAATAAAAGTTAAAATAAGCAAAATAATAATAATAATAATAATGGTAAGAGAACACCTGTCTGATCTTGATGAATACAAATCACCAGGACCTAAAGGATTAGGACCTAAAGGAGCTGGCAGATGTCATCTCAGAACCACTGTACCACATCTTTAAAAAAATCCTGGAGCACCGGGAAACTACCAGAGGACTGGAAAAGAGCTGATGTGGTTCCCATCTTCAAAAAAGGGGGAAAAAACAGACTAAAGAAACTACAGACCAATCAGCCTAACATCAATACCAGGGAAGATACTGTTGTTGCTTGTATAAGGGGGTGAGAGACAGGTACCTTGGTCTATATACCGAATGAATGACCTATTGGGATCCCCATATCAAAACAACTTACTTTATGTGCAGCCAGAACCTGAAAATAACATTTAACACAGCACAGTACGTAAACAAAATGGTTTGGTTGAGATCTGCATACGTGGAACTGATTGGGGTAGATTGTAAGGGTGACACCGAAATATAATTTTATGTCATTTTATTCTATTTTACATATTTATGTATTAAATTATATTGTATCTTATCCTATAACTATTGTATTTTACCCTACTCTTATTTTAAATTGTTTGTATAGGATTTTATTGGTGATATGTGTTTGAACCTTGTGCTTTGATATGGCCTATAGGCTAATCAATAAAGCTATAATAATAATAATAGATATGGGATTATGGAAATAATGTAGACAAATGTTAATCTCAGAGTAAGAGTTTGATATATTTTTTACTTACATCTGTACCAAAGAAAGTTGGAAGTCATTCTTTTTTGGTTTTCCTTCTTTTCCTTTTTCTTTCTTACACTTTCACTCTTTTTCTTTCCTGAGCGTTTTCTTTTTTCAGATCTGTTTTTTATTTGTTTATTGCTTAACTTTGTATTTTTTTTATGTATTATGGATTAAAGACTCAGCCATTATAATTCTACATTCCTTATTTACAGAAATCATATCAAAATTTGGAATGAAATCCACTGGGATATCCATCTCATAGAACGCAGGCTCTGAGTCCCTCTAACTAAAAAGTGTTTATCGATAGAAGAGAATATTTGTAGCCCAAGGTTGAACTGTGGGGTCCTTGGTGCTCTCTGAGTTTGACGGTTTTCTTGTAGATGTTTCATTACCAAACTAGGTAACATCATCAGTACTAGAAGGGAGTGGAGTTTGCTCTTATTTTCATATTACTAGTGGCTTACCCTGTCAGTGTTGATCAATTGCTTCACAAAAAGTGTTTTGATTGGTGCCAGGTCTCTACAGCCTCAGGCAGAGAAGGACTATTCTGCACCCCTCCCTCAAATGTTCTTTAAAATACAGAGTTTCCCAGCATTCCTTTAGGAACCTCCAACATGCAAACTGTGGTTACTCATCCTAAAATGAATCCTCTTTACCTGGAGCTTCAAAATTAGTCTACATCTGACTTTGGGGATATTTCTTCATAACCAAACAAAAGTGTATTTTCTGTGCAGTTCACACCCCTTGCTCGCTGGATCTGGATGTCACAAAGCAAAGCCCACATTTTGTAATTAACCCCTGCACCCCGTTTTGGCTGGCAGAGTGCTGCAGGAGGCTGAGTGGTCATGCCCACCCTGGCCACGCCCCCAGCCATGCCCCTGGCCACGCCCACCCACCCCCTGGCCATGCCCCTGGCCCTCCGAGGTCAAACACAACCCTGATGCAATGAAATTGAGTTTGACAGCCCTGGAATAAATAAACAGAAACAGTAAGTTGCAAGGTTTGTTGTTGTTGTTGTGAAGTAAGTGGAAAGGCAATAGCAAGTGTTTGCAAGGAAAAGAGAAATTCATGGAAAAATGTGTGTGGTTTACTGAAAAGAGAGAGAGAGAGAAAATTGTTTTGTTGAAAGGATGTGGAGGAAGGGAGTGAGATTTCTGTGTAGTCTTTTTTTTTTCCTCCTGTATTTTTTTCTTCTGTATTCTCTTTCGCTGGGTCATTCTTTTACTCAAGGACTTTCTGTCTTGAAGGAGGGAGAGAGAGAAGCAGGAGAGGGAGGTGCGGTTCTTCTGTTCCTTTTAACAATTTTTTTCTCTGCTTAGTTGAAACCTGAGCTCGCCTGAGAAAGGCGGGGTAAATGGGTGACATCTGATACCTGCTCTTGCAGTCTTGGTTTTTACTGTTTTTGGTCTGCATATAGGAAGCTATGCAGATTTTTTTTTCTGCTCTGAATACAATTTTGATTTTTTTTCTGGACGTTTTTGAGGTGTGTATGTATGTGTGTGTGTGTATGTGTGTTGTAGATCGTTTCTTTTTGAAGTTGTTCTTTTTACTTCCTCTTTTATGTCTTTATGTCTGTGTGAGGGACACACTGATTTTGTATACTTAGGAGTCAAGATGCTCCATCCTATGGCACTTTTCTTTATTGCTGCTTCAAGTTGCTGCCCTTTCAGGAATTGTTACAGAGATGAATTATTAAATGTTTTAGGAGAAAAAGGACCCTGGGTATCTAAAAAGGAAATTACAATATGCCGAAAGAGAGATAAAATATTTAGAACATTTGATTAGTGAAAGAAGTAGACAAATAACACCTGAAAGAGTTGAGGAAATTTCTAGGATTGAAATTTCAGGGATTTCAGAGATTCAGGGGTGGGTTCCTCCTGGTTCGGACTGGATCGCCCGAACCAGTAGCGACCTCTCTTCTTCTCCCAAGTGACAGCTGTGTGTCAAGAGATCGGCAGGCCAGATTCAGTGAGCCAGATGCACCGCTGCCACTCGGGAGAAGAAGAGAGAGAAGAGGCGCTGCGAGAGACCCCATTTCTCATGTTGTTCTCTTCCCGGGTGGCGGCAGCACGTTCAGAAGTTTTTCTTTACATTGGAGTTTCCCTGCAAAGACCGGCCGAGAGAGAGTAGTGGCGGAGAGAAGCCAGACCGGGAAGAGAACAACATGAGACATGGGCTCTCTCGCAGCACCTCTTCTCTTTCTTCTTCTCCCGAGTGGCAGCTGTGTGTCCAGAGATCGGCAGGCCAGATTCGGTGAGCCAGATGCACCGCTGCCACTCAGGAGAAGAAGAGAGAGAGTGCTGCGAGAGAGCCCATTTCTCATGTTGTTCTCTTCCCGGGTGGCAGTGGCGTGTTCAGCTCCCCGAATCTGGCCTGCCGATCTCGGCCGGCGAGGGGGAGTGCCAGGTGGGGAGGGGTGGGGCAGTGGAGAAATGAGACGCATGGAGCAAGGTGGGGCTCCCCTTGCCGTCTCTTCTCCCCCACTCACTGAGCATGGCAGGAGCTGGAAGTCAGCTCCCCGAATCTGGCCTGCCGATCTCGGCCAGCGAGGGGAGGAGCGCTGCCTCTCTCTCTTCTTCTCCCGAGCCTCGCAGCGCCTCCTCTCTCTTCTTCTCCTGAGTGGCAGCCATGTGTCCAGAGATCTAGAGATTCCGGGGAAAGGGGGGGGGACATGCCGGGAGCCGCTCTTTTTGCGGCGGGCACTCTTTTGGCCGGGAGAGTGAGAGCAAGTGAGAGGCAGGTGCGCGCACACCCCGCGGGACTAGCTCAGCTCCTCTGAGCTCTGCCTACGGCAATTTGAAACACACTCCTGCCTGCAAGGAAGAGGAGGCGAGCATCGATCCCTGCCTCGCCGCCACCTCACAGGCAGGAGCATGTTTCAAAACGCTGCCGGAGGCAGCCCAGAGGAGCTGAGCCAGTCCCACGGAGTGTGCGTGTACCCACCCCTCGCTCTCTCTCTCCCGGCCAAAAGAGTGCCCACCGCAGAAAGAGCAGCTCCCGGCCGGGAGAGCGAGAGCAAGTGAGAGGCGGGTGCGCACACACCCCGCGGGAGTGGCTCGCC
>QLTV01003109.1:106065-141146 GCA_003457575.1 Thermophis baileyi | reverse complement strand
CACTTGACCAGCGGGGCCTTTCAGGCTCCTCCAGAGTTACCTCATCCTCTCAGATGGGAAGCAAGAAGCAGGCGTCCAACTGGGAGATGGTTGATGGTTCCCCCCAGCATTCGGCTTCTCCCTGTTCGCTGTGTTGTTCGGACATGGTTTGAAGGGTCCCCTCAGTAGAGCGAAGATTGCTTCTCTTGGTTGACCGTTCTGCAGACGTTGCTCTCTGTAAGGAACGCCTCTACGTCTAACTTAAGAAAGCGAGAACTTCTGATACAATGTAGTTCAAAAGGATCTTTTATTAAGCAGACGTGAAAGCAGTCCATTCAAAGCAACGTCTGAATACCCTTAGGCAACGCAGGTAGAGTTAAAGCAGTAGAGACCCCTCCCATTAGCCAGAATGCAGATTCTAGCCAATACACAAGTGTGAAAATGTTTTCTTTATCAACTGCTCTGGGAACCGGATAAACATACATTTCTCTGACCATCTTCTGTTATCCATTGAAGTGAAACATCCCACATTGCCCCTCATAAACCTTCTCCAAAAGTGAAGAGATCTCAGGATGTTTGGCGCCTGGGCATGGATTGTAAATGTCCATTGACACAGGCAATGCTAATAAATCAAATTGGCCAGAATGCAGCTTCTAGCCAATACACAAGCGTGAAACTGTTTTCTTTCTCAACTGCGCTGGGAACCGGATAACCATACATTCCTCTGACCATCTTCTGTTATCCATTGAGGTGAAACATCCCACATGGCCCCTCATAACCCTGCTCCAAAATTGAAGAGATCTCAGGATGTTTGGCGCCTGGGCATGGATTGTAAATGTCCATTGACACAGGCAATGCTAATAAATCAAACCCAAGGCCCCCCCTTCTCTCAACTGAATGGCACGATCACTCTTTGGGATCTGACAGGTGTTTTCTTACGGTACCATTTCATTGCTTATTTTAATTTTTATTTCTAGTCTGTCTTTTACAGTTATGTTTTTGATAGGTTGAGCTGTGTTTTTTTTGCATGAAGACTGATGCAAAGAATGAGTTAAGCAGCTCTGCTTTCTCTCTACTGCCTGTTATTTCCTTACCATCCTTGTCTTTAATGGATTGACTGTTTTCTTAACTTTTTTTTATTTATATATTGAAAGAAACTTTTTTATTATTATTATCTTTGACTTTTGTTGCAAGTTTTTGTTCATTCTGAGCCGTTGCTTTCCTGACTTCATCTTTGCAGATTCGGGCTATTGACTGATATTCTGCCTTAATTATGTGTCCCTCTTTCCATTTTTTGTACTTATTCTTTTGGTTTATCAGAAAGATCTTTGTGTAACCATGCTGGTTTCTTCTTGGATTTCTTAGGGTTTTTTCCAGTGTTATTGTGTTGGACTCGGCTTTTATGATTATATTTTTCTGTGTGGCTGTAGGACCCCTTGCTCATTATCCTGCAGAAGTACTGCTCCCACTGTGATATCACTGGCATCCACCTGGATGATGAAGGTTCAGGTTTTTGTCTATAAATGTGTAGCTCCTCTAATTCCCTAAGGGTCATTGAATACAGTTTAGGCTTGAGCAGTTTAGCCCCCAACAGGATTTCTATGGAGCAATCAGTGGGTTGGTGATGTGGGAGCAGTGGTGAAATCTAAACATTTTCCCTACAGGTTCTGCTTGGTGGTCATGTGACTGGGTGGGCGTGGCCAACTTGTAAAATGTGGTGAAACTCACTTAACAATGCTCTTGCTTAGCAACCAAAATTTTGGGCTCAATTGTGGTCAAAAGTTTTATGCTCTGGACTATAGACATTGAATGCATGTAAATCCCTGAAAAATATGTGGTAGCCCTGGGCAAAAGAAAGGCAGTAAAATCACTCTAGTTGTAGGGGCAGTGTAAAATATTAACACATGATAAATAATGGAACAATTAAAAATAATAGCACAGAGCTCTCTCTCTCTCTCTCTCTCCCTTCCTCTTTCTTTCTTTTTCTTTCTCTCTCTCTCCTTTCCTCTTTCTTTTTTCTCTATCTCTCTTTCTCTTTTTCTCTTTTTCTCTTTTTTCTTTCTTTCTCTTTCTTTTTCTTTCTTTCTCTTTTTCTTTTTTCTTGTCTCTATCTCTTCTTTCTTTCTTCTTTCTTTCTTTCTTTCTTTCTTTCTTTCTTTCTTTCTTTCTTTCTTTCTTTCTTTCTTTCTTTCTTTCTTTTTTCTTTCTCTTGGCGGCGGGAGAAGGAAGAGAGTGCTCTGGGAGGGTGGGCGGCCTGGCCCGGCAGCGGCGCGTTCCCTGTCATGGGCTGGATGTGGGGAGCGGGACCTGAGGCAGAGGGGAAGGCAAGCGGCGGCAGTCAGCCAAAGGCCCCGCAGAAGCTTAGCACGCCAGGCCCAAAAGGCGAGCGAGCCTTGCCATGTCCCTCCGAAGCGGCTCCTTGGACGAGCGCAGCGGGTCTTCCTCCCCCCCCACCGCCAGCATCGGCCTTACCTTCTAGATCCTCTGCCCGGCGTATTTGGTAAGCCTGCCTCCCCTACTCCCTTCCCCTGCACTGCATGTGCAGCCCCGGGACATCTGCTTGCCGTCCCGGAGCACCGCCGCCGCCGCCCCTCTCAGCCCCAGAGCAGCAGCTGCATCTCCACCAAGACTTTGGCCTGCCAGGCCGCCCATCCAACCACTGGCCGAGCTGGGCTGGACGCCGACCTCAGAAGGCAAGCGGGCGTGGGGGACCGCCGGGAAGGCTGCTAGCTCCCTTCCCCGCGGCCGGCTGGCCCTAACATGCTTGCCTGCCTTCCACGCGGCCTTCCGCTTGCCTGCCTTTGCAAGGTGGCTACGGGGACACTGGGAAGGCTGCATGGAAGGCAGGGAAGCATGGCAGGCTGGGATGGTGGAAAGCAAAGACTGGGCAGGTGGGCGGAGCCTCACAGTGCCGCCACTACTGGTTCTTCGAACCACCTGCCGCCGCCGCTACCAGTTCTCAGGAACCAGTGGGAACTGGTAGCAGTTCACCCCTGTATGGGAGTGCATCTGACCCTTTCTCACTGAAAACATCCCGTAGGTCCCAGTATTCTTTGGAGATCCAAAGATCACCATGGGTCCATTCTTTGGTTTCAGGCCCCACCTCCTTCGGTGTTACCCATGGCAGTTTAGAGGTGGGTTTCTTACAGTCCTTGTCCTGTCTCCCCTCACAAGTAGCCCACCAGATCTTTAATAGGCCCCTCCTCCAGTTCCCATAAGGGATCCACTTCAAAAGCAAAGATAGCGCTAACACTAGAGGCCTCTCCATACCTGTGGACCAGTGATGGGTTCTAAATCCCATCACTACCGGTTCACGTGTGTGCTCAACGCTTCTGTGCATGCACAGAAGCATCTGGGGTGGGTGGGCGGAGCCTCCCGCTGCCGCCGCTACTGGTTCGTAGAACCGTACCATATCGGTAGCAACCCACCACTGCTGTGGACACAATAAAGCTTAGAGCTGTGATGGCGGAACCTATGGCACGTGTGCCAGAGGTGGCACACAGAGTCCTCTCTGCTGGCACGTGTGTCGTCACCCCAGGTCAGATCTCCGTGGCATTTCTTTTGTAAGCTTCTGTTTCCCTGCAAATGATGAAACAGAAGCTCATGAAAGAAAAAAGATCTTGCTGTGCTGCCGGTGTTGGGATGTCCCGCCTCCTGCCGGCCAGCTGATCTTCGTGTCTCTGCTGCACATGCACAATGTCCATTGAATTACTTTCTCAACTGAGAGCATTAGGTAATTCCTCAATTGTTTTCTATGGCAAAAATGTCTATCAAACTGATGTGTCTTTACAATTGAATTTGTGAGATTGTTAGAAGCTGTTGGCGCATGCGCGCGTTTGTGCGCACGCACACACCTTTCAGTTTGGGCATGCACGTGCAGTTTGGGCACTCGGTGTCTAAAAGGTTTGCCATCACTGGCTTAGAGTCTCTGTATGCATGCCCATCCTCATTACTATTGGGTTGGTGATGAATGTCCCGGGATGCCCCCTGCCACTGAGCCATCCAGTTGGCAAAATGCTATGGGCACTCTATGTTGCCCAAGTCTCATGCCCAAATTCTCAACCAAGGCTGACTTGACTAGACACCTGGTACTCCGTGAGTCCAGGAAGGCTATTAAATTCCCTTTGCACCCTGAGGATTAGACCATCAGTTCTACGGGGATGGTCACTGGGTTGACCAGGCAATTTACCAAGGGATCATCATTGTAGTCTGAATTGGTCTCCACTGGGCTGTCCAGCAGTTTGGTCAGAGTTCTCTTGCCATCTACGACCTCCACTCCTTTTAGGGCTGTTTCACGGGCTTTCTGTGATGTCTTTCCCTTCTTTTTGGCAGCTCCCAGGGTTGCCCTTTTGATTGGGCATGCAGCTCGGCAGTCAGCAGCCCAGTGGCCTTCTTTTCCACACCTGAAGCAGCCGTGGACCACCAGCCTGGGCTTTGCTCATGTGGCTGTGGTTTTGTTGCCTCTTTTTCTCAGGGAGGTATACCCCCTACGGCTTAGATGATATTTGGATCACACCAGATCAATGTCCACTTCCTCTGCTATAATGTACCAAACATGGCAGGTGTGGGGGGCATCCCTGGAGATGCAGGTATTGTAGATCTCATAGCTCAGCCCATCTCAGAAGCAGCCGATCAAGATGTGTTCTGGCCAGTTGGTTAGCCGGTAGGTTGTGGAATTCTCCACTTCTCTCATCCCTGGCTGATGGTTTTTATATAATCTCCTGCTTTTCGGTTGGTCAAGGGGTCCTCGAAGCACTTCCTAAGGGCAGTCATGAAGCAGTCGAAGTTTCTCAACTCCAGGGCATTGTCATTGTGGAGGGTGACAATCCACTCGGCAGCGGGCCCTTCCAGTGTCATGGTCACACATTGCACCTTTGCCCTTTTGGTGGCTATTTCTAGACCATACTCCTACATGTAGGTCCAGACATGTGCCAGGAAGAACCCCAGTGCTTGGGCTCTCCATTGAATTTTACGCTATGGGCGGGCATCTTGCGACCTCTCCATCGCACAGGATCTGGCTCCACAGCCGGGGCAGGTTGGGCTGCAAGGCCCAATGCAGGGGCAGTTCTTGCAGCCAAGGTGCCTGCTGCTGTTGTGGTCGTGGTGGCAGAAGCGGTTGCTCCATCACTCATCATGGCTAGAGCCAGCTGGTCAGTGAGGTTCTAAGCCCAGGTTAGTGCTTTTCATGCCTTGAGGTTGTTGAATGCACCTTTCAGGAACTTTATAGTTTGCTCCAGCATCCAGTTCTCTCAATCTGGCTCATCTGCACTCTGCTCCTCTTCCAGCCCCTCTATCTCCATGCACGCTTCACACTGACAGCTGCCATGACTCCCGTGGGTGAACATCACCTCCATGGGCTTCTCTTCCCATTCCTCCTTTTTCCTGACCCTGAGGGACCATCGGGGTTTTGGCGGATCATCTTCTTTCAGCCTTTTGGATAGATTCAGCCCTCCAGCAGGGGGGGTGTTCAAGGATGCTTCCCCCCAGTCTTCGATCTCTTCCTGGTCACTCCCTTGAGCCGACATCATTTGCACACTCCCCACAATAGAGGAAATTTTCTCTCCAGATTGATCCCAATTGCAGAGCTAGCCTAATGTTAGACCTGCCCTGATCTGATCTCTTAGGAAAGAAAGACCCTCAACTCTATTAGGTTGAAGCAAAAGGTTCTTTTACTAAAGGAGTTGGTTGCAATAATGTCAGGCTAGCTCTAAGGTTTTCCCATGCGAAAAAGAAACAGAAAAAGTTTCCTTCTCCCCTCCCCTCTGACTAGTCCATGTTTCGACCATCGGCGCTCGCCAAGCTATTGGGAGAATGCTGAGATGATGTGGGCAATTCACATTCCTTTCCCAGGATGCATGGCCTTGGTGCCTCTGGTGCAAACCAGTTCCAAACTTCTCTCATCTTCATCAACTGTCATTCCTATTTCCCATCACATACACACAATCATATTGCTCATTTGTCCACACCCTCCCCCCTCCAGCCTTTGATGGTAGGAACTAGCAGGACCTGACATATTAAGTATTATTATAATAAAAATATACAAATGAGGCAAATATGGTTTACATATTTCACAAGGGAGTAAAACTAAGCTGTGAAATAATGCAATTTGTTAGCTAGAATGTGTATGATACAACTATTTATTTCTACTAGAGAAAAAATATTAGTTCAAAGTGGCTAAATTATCTCCAGAAATCTTATTATTGGCATGCTTTGAAACAAAAAAAGTCTAAGCATAAAACACATAAAAGAATGTGCTCAGTCGTCTAGCACAAATGAAGCTAAATTGCACAAGGGTTGGCTTTGGAGAAGAAGACTGCAACATCAGACATAAGCATAGATTAATTTTTGCAAAACACAAGTTTAATGCTTTTGTAAGTATGGCTGGGTTAACACATTGTAGTCAACTATGGTTCACTGAATAAGATGTAATTGGCTATGCTCACATAGCATACTAAACCAAGTGACCCCTTTTTTATTTGGAGTGTTATACGAACCTTGTCACCATAGATACATAACAAATGTATTCTTTGTTACATGATAAGAAACTAAGAAGTGAATTCTAGTGCTAACCTCACACTAACCCACCTCAAAAAGAAAAAAAGGATAAAAATGATTTTAACATAAGCTTTTTCTACAAGTTTGAAAATGCCTCCACACATTGAACATATCTGCATCACAATAAGGGAAATATTTGAAGGGTACATAAGTGGAATTATTGATCATGCTACTTGCAATAAGCATGTTTATGCACCTGATAAACAAATTCTGATTAAAAAAGAAGTGCCTTTTTTCCACACTAACACATCTGTGCATGATGGCTATCAACTAACCACTATGTAGTATATGCAGTTTTGTCCTTTGTGTTAATATTCTTTCTAGAGTACAGGTGTCTAGTGTAACTGTTCATATATGTCTCTTATCTTTGTCCTTAATCTTTCATATAGTGGTGGCCATCACCATGAAGAATGCCAATGCCTCACTGGTATATTCCTTTCTCTATAAAGTGGTTGAGGTATGTAGCCTTTCTCAAACATTCAGGAAACCAAGGAAAAAATATTCTCTCACACTTCAGAAGGAAAAAGGAAGTTGCCATTCCTTAACCCAAAGGTGCTTTTTCAAGAGGCAACTGGACTTTCTGTTTTTTCTTTCAAGACATTTCACTTCTCATCCAAGAAGCTTCCTGATGGGTTTATTCTCCTATGTTGTGCCATGCATTTATGAAGTGGTTGTTTTGTTTCCCCAATGTACAGATCTGCACATGGCTCACTGCATTGTACTGCATATACCACATTGCTGAGTTTGTGTCTGGGTGTTTTATCCTTGGAGTGGATAAGCTTCTGCCTTAGTGTATCTTGGGTTTGAATACACGTATGTTATGTTGGCTGAAGATCCTCCTGAGCTTTTCCAATATTCCTGCAACGTATGGAATGACAATATTGCTTTGTTTATTGTTCTCTTCATTGTCTGTTATGGAGTTCCTGTGGGGTCTTTTTTGAGATTTGATGAAAGCCCACTTGGGATAGCCACACGTTCTGTGGAGCTCCTGTGGGGTCTTTTTTTGAGAAGCTCCTCCATAACAGAGAATGAAGAGAACAATAAATGAAGCAACATTATCATTCCATACATTGCAGGAATATCGGAAAAGCTCAAGAGGATCTTCAGTGAACATAACATGCGTGCACACTCCAAACCCAAGATACACTAAGGCAGAAGCTTGTCTACCCCAAGGATAAAACACCCAGACACAAACTCAGCAATGTGGTATATGCAGTACAATGCAGTGAGCCATGTGCAGATCTGTACATTGGGGAAACAAAACAACCACTTCATAAACGCATAGCACAACATAGGAGAATAAACCCATCAGGACTAGATTCAGCAGTCTATCTGCATTTTAAAGACAAAGGCCACTCTTTTAAAGACAGCAAAGTTCACATTTTGGACAGAGAGGATCGCTGGTTTGAAAGAGAGGTCAAAGAGACCATCTATGTCAAAATTGAACAGCCCTCTCTCAACAGAGTGGGAGGGATACGACATCATCTATCTCCAGTCCACAACACAGTCCTTTTGAAAGCTCCAAAAAGGCTCCACACCCATTTGCACCACTCAGATAAACCTCCAGGTGACCTTAATGACTGGCTAAAAGAATGCAAATGACCATTTGTCTGCAAGGAGTATAAATCCTTCTATTCCCCAACATCCAGTCACAGCTAAAGAAGCTGCTTAGATGAGAAGTGACATGTCTTCAAAGAAAAACCAGAAAATCCAGTTCCCTCTTGAAAAAACACCTTTGTGACAACCATGACCTGGATGACTGTGAATCTCCATAGACATTTGCCATTCCTTAATTTTTTTTGTTGCATTTTCCTATTTATTCCACTTCTGAATTCTATCCAAATCTGGGAAAATAGGTTATTTACATGCACATTCAATTATTGTTTGCCTATAATCGCACAAGATGACCTTATAGGAAGGTTCCTGTGTGGATAAGGTGATCCTTCATTGATTGGGAACTGCCCAAAATTTGTTATAAAACAACAGCTATATAAATGTATTAACTAAGTAAATAAATATGTGTCAGCTGTCCCAACTTGATCACTTAGAAAAGAAAGACTCAAGAATCCATTTTTATCAAAAGTACAGCCAAGTGATTACAGTGTAGCAAAGCCAGATCTAAACTTTCACACCCATGGCATCTGGTTAACTTTTCCCTTCTTCCCCACCTGGTTATCTCTGTGCAATTACATTCAAACAAATTGTTTTGGTAACAGTCCCTGGCTTGACAGGCTGGAAGGTGTTTCATTCCATGATATGACCTTGGAACGGCCAGTGGCTCTCACGGGATGTCAAGACGAGTAGTTTTGATTCTCCTTATGCTAGCCCGCCACCTTATCCCACCCCACACTTCCCTCCCCTGTTGCATATGGCAGACTGGCATCTGACAAAGCATGGCTGGCGCAGCAGCATGGCAGTCCTGACAATATGATAGAATCCATTTCAAAGATTAGCACCAAGGATCTGAATAAACTTAGATTAGCAGTCGAGCCCACAGCAAATGACATTTTCATTCACTTATTCCATTTAATATTTGTCAACAATTTACAAAATATATTTTAGACCAGTGGTAATTTTCCGGTTGTAAGCCGCCCACAGTCCTTCGGGAGTTGGGCGGCATAGAAATACAACAAATAAATAAATTTTCAAGACATCTTCAGAGGAAGATGTATCAGAACATGAATAACAGCTAATTAGCTAGAATAGTGAACAGTGAGGAGCCTACAACTAAAGCAATTTATCATTCAAAATGATTCTGTTTTTCTTTCAGCAACCTTCATTCTAGTAAGGATTTTCAGTTTTCTTCCACATGTCCATGTAATTTATTTACTTCTAGTACAAAAGCATAGCAGAACACCCTATACACAGAGAAGCAGGCATAGTGGAATTGGAACACTCAATTTGGTGGATGTTCTGAATAAGAAGATACCTTAACAGAAGTTTGGGGAATATTGCTTGCAGGACCTAAGACTAGGTTGAAGGGAGGTTACTTCACCCAACTTTATACTTAGCCTCTTTTATAGTCTCCTCCCTGCCCCTGTGAATAGTTTGACCTGAGTCCCTACCTGTTGTCTTTTCCAAGTTCCATATGTGTACAAAACTGGACATTCCAGAAGAGACACTTGACCCAAGCAATCAGAATTCTGGAAACTTAACTACAGAGTAATAATAGCTTCAATTCTTTAGTATGAAATCCATTCTCTCCTTGTCAGGTTTTTTCTGAATACTTCAAGGAGCTGGAGGAAGAGAGCATCCGTGACAATTTTGTCATTGTGTATGAGCTACTGGATGAGCTGATGGACTTTGGGTTTCCTCAGACGACAGATAGTAAAATTTTGCAGGAGTAAGTAATCTGTTTACTTGTTCTTCCAGGATCTGTATCTGTTTTTCTGCTGCTGTTCAGGATTTTAAAAACTGTAAATGTTGCAGTGAAACAAAATTCCAAGATGCATAAAATTTTAGGTTTTTAGTTTAGATATTCATACTTACATTTTTCAAAGATCACAGAAAGGGACTCTTAATGACATCTGCCAGACTTTCAAATTTAAAATTAGTTTTATCCTGGAGACAAACTTTTTCTCATCACTATCTTTTTTGGGTTACTATACTCTAGCTTTGCCAATTGTTCCACTTAGGTCCATCTGAACATAGATTCCCCTTGGGAGCAACATTGAAGCAAAATAATTGAGGAACTCTCCCAGTCTTTTGGCAGCAGGCCCACTTCTTTGCATTTATTCTTTTTACTATTACCATAATTTAAAAAAAACCATTGTTATTGCTTTTAACTTTCCTTATGGTCCTAAATGCATGTTGTGAGCTAAGCTTTCTAATTGTCTTTCTGCAGATATTAATGACTTATTGGTATCCATCCTGGGTGATTACGCCCTATTCCATTTCCTGTAACTCTGAGTTCAGTCAAAACTCCCTATCCATCCACAATAATGTCTGCTTTGTTTTGTTATCGTTGGGGTGGAACATTATGAAATTGAACTTCTGGTATCTTATTTTCAATAAGTTCCCAATCCTCCTATTCCTCCTTTGACTTAATTCATTCCCATTTCTGTCCATGGGCGTCCCATCTTCTGTTAAACCTGGCTTTCTTGAAATCCTAATGTGCGTGTATAACTAGATTCTACTTTTTGAATGTGAACCTTTAAATTTTTTTGTCAAATATACAGGTATGTCTCAGCATTATAACTAGGAAGGATTCATTCTTAGTCCTACTAATAAGAAAGACTTCTTGCTTTGGAAAATACATGTGCCAGCACACCCTTCCTCTCCCTGCCCACCTGAAATGCTGTTGATATTTTGATGCTACTCTAGACAGCAAAATGTATCTGAGACAAGCTATACTGTAGTAGTAGGATGTTTGATCAGGAAGAATTCTTTCACTGCATCATAGGTACATCACTCAGCAGGGCAACAAACTGGAGATAGCTAAATTCCGGGTTCCAGCCACTGTCACCAATGCAGTCTCTTGGAGATCAGAGGGGCTTAAATACAAGAAGAATGAGGTCTTCATTGATGTCATTGAATCTGTTAACCTGTTGGTGAGTCAGACTTCAATTATTTGTGGTAGAAGATTGAATAAATGAGTTTTTTTAGATGCTTCAACATGATTGTAACAGGTTCAGAAAGCTATTTTAATGTGTGTAAGATACAAAAATAGTGAACTTTGAGTTTATGCCCTGAACATGGTGGCATATTTAAACACTAAGGATATATACATTACACTTTTTCAAGTACCTCAACTATCTTTATTAAATAATGTAAAATTTAATATATATATAAAATGAAATCTTGTGTTATTTCATTAAGATAGTAAAGCCGACACACTTGAAAAAAATGTAGTCGGCATAGAATTTTATAAGGATGTCATACCTTAAGCAATGGTACTTTAACTGAGCAACTGAAAAACATAGAAAATTAGTTCAAAGAATGACCCTATGAAGCAGATGAAGACTATCATTTTGGCAATGGACAGAAAAATGGAGAAAGATCTCCATTTTGCATCTGCATCTGTGCATCTGCCTTGTTATATATGTAATTTTATGATTATATAAATATATATAACTTTATTAATTTTTAGAAAGATAAAACTAATAATAAACTAATATAAAGTAAAAAAAAGAAAAAAGAAAGGAAGTAAAGAGAAAACAAAACAATGCAAGAAAAAAGTTAAAGAAAACTAGAAAAGGAAAAAAAATACTAAGAAATGGCTTCCGATATTCTTTACAGCAATTATAAATACAATTTAACCTCTCTAAACTTACAGTACATCATGATACTCTTCTTTCTATAATTTCTATGTCTAATCTTCAAAGCCATAAATCACAAGTTCATTTTTTTCATTGGCTGACTGACAAATCACACTCAACATGTAGTCCTCAATAGCTACATGGAAGGAAGGAAGCAGTGGAGTATCCCAAGGTTCTATTTTAGGCCCAATACTCTTCAAAAACTTCATAAATGATTTAAATGAGGTAATAGAAGGGGAACTCATCAAATTTGCAAATGGCACTAAGCTGGCAGGAATAGCCAACACCCGAGATGATAGGCTCAAGATCCAGATGGATCTAGACAGAGTTGAACACTGGACCTTGTCCAACAAAATGAAATTCAGTGTAGATAAAAGTAAGATCTTACACTTAGGCAAGAAAAACCAAATATACAGGTATAGATTAGGTGAAACTTGGCTCAATAGCATTCTGTGAGAGGGATCTTGGAGTCCTAGTGGACAATCAAATATGAGCCAGTAGTGTGCAGCAGCAGCCAAAAAAGCCAATGCAATCTTAGATTGCATTAACAGAGTGATAGAATCAAGATAATGGGAACTACTAGTATAGCTTTATAAAGCTTTACTAAGACAACATCTGGAAAACTTGGTCACCAGATTATAAAAAAGATGTTGAGACTTTGGAAAGAGAAGTGCAACAAAGATGATTAGGAGCCTGGAGGCTAAAACATATGAATAACAATTGCAGGAATTGGGTATGTCTAGTCTAGTGAAAAGAAAGACTGGGGTGACATGATAGCAGTGTTCCAATATTTGAGGGGCTGCCACAAAGAAGAAGGGTCAATCTATTTTCCAAAGCACCAGAAAGCAAGACAAGAAACAATGGTTGGAAACTAATCAAGGAAAGAAGCAACCTAGAACTAAGGAGAAATTTACTAACAGTGAGAACAATTAATCAGACTTGTCTTCAGACATGGGTTCTCCATCACTGGATGGAATGGGACAATCAGCCACAGGCAACTCACCGCAGCCAACTCACCGCAGCCAACTCACTGTGGGACAATTCGCCATGGCCAACTTGCCACAGGACAACTAACAACAGGACAATTTAACAATTCAGTTTAATTTTTTAAAATAAATATAAAATTATTTTACTTGATGTCATTCATATTTCATTTTATCATTATTACTCCACCTTTTGAGTCTCCTAGGATTACCCACTCTGATTTAATGGTGGTGAAGTTTTTGTTTCCATGTTTTGTTGGGAACTTCAGCATGAATACGTTCAAGAGGAGGAGGAGCCATATTTCCTCATGGAGAAGAGTGTGGAGAGTGAATGGAGCAGTAGTGGGTTTCACTTACCTTCGCTACCGGTTCGGAACTGTGAACGCATGCATGCGCTCGCTTCGCTCATGCACAGCACTTCTGCGCATGCAATGATCATCTGTGCTGACGTTCGGGCGGGTGGGCGGAGCCTCCTGCCGCCGCCGCCACCGGTTCGCCCGAACCGGGGCGAACCAGTAGCAACCCACCACTGGAATGGAGGACCTCAGACCCTACTTTGTCTTTCAGGTTAATGCCAATGGGAGTGTCCTGCTGAGTGAGATAGTGGGTTCCATCAAACTGAAGGTGTTCCTTTCTGGTATGCCAGAGCTACGCCTGGGCCTCAATGACAGGGTCCTTTTTGAGCTCACAGGACGTAAGTAAATCACAGTGTAATGACATGCATTTGGGGAGGAATGGACATATAGGTGAGTCTCAAATTTGAGTCTCATATCAATAATGTCTTTGCACTTTCATATCCATCTATGGAATGTGTCAGATTGGTTATAAAGTTAGGAGAAAGAGCAAGTCTGCAATTTTGCTTTGAGAATGTCTATAAAAGTCCATACATTTTGGTTTAATTTCAATAGACTATGCTATAATTTTTAATTGGAATTTTGTATTGTTAAATTTTATTTAGTTTTTAGTTTTCTGCTCCGCAAAGCTGTTTATAACTTTATATGTTTCTTTTGCAGCATATTCATAGGATTTGATTATCAGAAAGTAGGGCTCATTATTTTTCTTTTCTTTTGTGAAACTTCGCTTCCATTGAAGACTTAAAGTTTTGTGAAGTTTCCAACCAAAAATAGGCAATTGTTTCTTAATACATCTAGTGCTGAAACTGTATCAGAGATTATATATGTCTTTTAATAACTATACTTATGACTTTCAGGTGGAAAAAATAAGTCTGTAGAACTCGAGGATGTCAAGTTCCACCAGTGTGTGCGACTATCACGTTTTGACAATGATCGTACTATTTCCTTCATTCCACCTGATGGAGATTTTGAGCTTATGTCATATCGCCTGAGTACACAGGTAGATCTTTGAAGTGTTCCTGGAAATGGAACAGAGAAAAAAATATCACGGGACTTTACTCACAACAAGAGTGATCTCATGTACCATCTTCCCTCTGCTGAGATAGGTATCCCTCCCTTGCTTGTGGATTCACCAAGATAACACCTACACTTTGCTAATGATTGATGTCCAAGTGTGGCAGTTGCCTATTTATAAAATAGTAGAAATTGCTGTGGAAGGGAGGTTTTATTTTGGTAAGGAGAGAACAACAGAAAATATGTCCAGATAATTAATGGTTTCCTTTTTCAAGTGGGCTGATTCTTTGCCAATAAGAAATCTGTCTATTGAGATATCTGAAAAACTTTACAAGCATGATAAATGCCTAGTAATATATAGTGTATATAGTGTCAGGGCTCTTTGCACCAACAAGCCAGCCATGCATATAACACATGCAGCCAGTCCAAAAAGAGTCATATAGTTTAATGCAAAGTATGAACTCAGTGTTACACAAGATAATTAGATATGCTCTAGGATAGAATCCCAGCACTTTTTTCTTCTTCTGAGCATTTCCCCAGCAAAATAAAATTAAATACCTGTATGTTGTCTGGTGCTGCAGTGATTAGAATGCAGTATTGTGGGCACAGCCCACAGCCTGGAGTTCGATCCTGATGGGGCTCAAGGTTGACTCAGCCTTCCATCCTTCTGAGATTGGTAACATGAAGACCCAGATTGTTGGGGGCAATATGCTTATATTGTAAGCTGCCCAGAGAGTGTTGTAAAGCACTGTGGGGATACAGTAAATCTAAGTGCTATTGCTAAATAGAATACAATACTTTTCAGCTAAAGATAGCTGGGGCAGTTTTGCCACCCAGGACTATCTCTCCTCCTTATCAGTTCTTAAATAGTATTGATGACATTTTTGCAGTTGACAAGTAAATTAGCCATTCTTTTATTATTTTACTTAAACATATTTCTATGCTGCTGCAATCAAAAATGATTTAGAAGCTCTATAAATGATTGTTGATGATGAGCCACAGTGGCGCAGTGGTTAGAGTGCAGTACTTCAGGCTACTTCTGCTGACTGCCGGCTGCCTGCAGTTTGGCAGTTCAAATCTCACCAGGCTCAAGGTTGACTCAGCCTTCCATCCTTCCGAGGTGGGTAAAATGAGGACCCAAATTGTTGGGGGCAATATGCTGACTCTGTAAACCGCTTAGAGAGGGCTGTAAAGCAGTGAAGTGATATATGTCTAAGTGCTATTGCTGCTACTGTTAGACTATGTCTCATAGAGTATTACCCCTGCTGTTGCTATAAGGCTGCTCAACTGTGCAGGTCTAATTAAAATTAATGGAGTTCTAATTATAACAGAACTCCAAGGAGATGATAAGTTTCATCATGTTTAATGCAATAATCTTTGGACTATTCTACATCCTCTATTATATTGGAAGCTTTGAAATTCATGCATATCTTTTGTTCTTTCTCTTCCCCTCCCCATCCCAATAAGGTGAAACCTCTCATCTGGATCGAATCTGTCATTGAGAAGTTCTCTCACAGCCGAGTGGAGATTATGGTTAAGGTGAATTATTTTGAGCAATATCATCATTCCTCTGCAAGACCTCCAGTGTAAAAAAAAAAAGACTAGATCCTAATAAAATGCACACTCTTATGTTTTATTCCTGTAAATGCTATTGATTGATTCAAATTGGCAAGCATAAAGAGAGATCCAACCTAAAAGTAAGAATAGCTTGCCTCCCAAATTGTGGGTGCTCCATCACTGCAGGTTTTCAGAAATAGACTGGACAACCATTTGACTGGGATGGTGTAAGGCTCCTGCCTTGAGCAGGGGGTTGAACTAGAAGACTTCTGAGACCCCATCCAGCTCTATGATTCTACACTCTGCAGTATGTTCTATGTTCTAAAGGTATGGAATTTGCAGAAAAGAGCATGTCTGTATTCATTGGATAAAAAGAAATGAGTTCAAACCATCTTGAGTTTTGGATCTTTCTCTTATGTCAGAGACTTAATTCATCAGGGAAATATGTCTTTTTCCATATGTCATTTTTTATTCTGATTTTTTTTCTCTAAAAGGCAAAGGGCCAGTTCAAAAAACAATCAGTGGCCAATGGTGTGGAGATAAGTGTGCCTGTCCCAAGTGATGCTGACTCACCCAAATTCAAAACCAACATTGGCAATGCAAAATATCTGCCTGAAAAGAATACTGTTGTCTGGAACATAAAGTCCTTCCCAGTAAGAAAAATTCCTTTTGTTTTTCTCTGATCAGTGTCCTGCATCTTTCATATCAGTAGTGCATTCCAATCAGTTAGACTTTTACCAGAAACATTCAGTAAGTTATATGGTTCTTTTGCTGAATTTGGAATGGGGCACTATTTTATTGGACAGCTTTTAACTGTATCTTGAAGTCTCTGACAAATATTGTAAGAGCCACTGCTAGGGTGTTATAATAGGTAATGAATTCCTTCCAACTAGATTATAATGGAGCTTGGGCTATGATAAAAGCTGGCAATAGTGGTGGTGAGGGTTTGTCTTCTAGTTATTAGAGCCAGACTGTGGAAGCAATTGGCCAGGAAATCTGGATTCAGATCACCAGAAAAGACTCTTTTGTATTTGCAGGGCGGTAAAGAATATTTGATGCGAGCCCATTTTGGGCTGCCCAGCGTTGAGAACGAGGAGCTGGAAGGTCGGCCACCCATCTCAGTCCGATTTGAAATCCCCTACTTCACCGTCTCTGGGATTCAGGTAAGCCAGATTTGATGGAATGGGAAGTGGGAATGGGGACATTTTTGATCTCAGGACTATATAAGATCAGGTGGTATTGAGGAAGAGAAAAGAAAGCTAGGATGACTGAAAGTTGTGAGCTGTATAGACTGCGGATGGTTGCAGTTAAGAACAGGTCACTATTACTAGTTGCTGCAATTTTTTTCCACAATTATTCAAATTACTATATGCCAAATACATGGGATAATTATCATTCTAAGCTGGAGAGGGAAAGATGCTTTGACCACATTATAGTGTGAAGTTAAAATTCAGTGGAAGCCTTGAGATGCCATCAAATCTGAATGAATTAAAGATAGTTAATGCACATTCTTTTTTTTCTCTTTTCTCTCTCTTATCTATTATTTCACTCTGACCAGGTACGGTACATGAAGATAATTGAAAAGAGTGGGTACCAGGCTCTGCCATGGGTCCGCTATATCACCCAGAGTGGAGGTAAACTTTAAAGCCCATGAAGAACCTGGATTTATATATAGATACTGACCACATTCACCCAGCATACTAAATTTTAGTATTGAGCAGTTATAGCATTAACTTTCAAATATGCTCCAGAAACCAAGAAAACCACAATTTGCAGGACTTATTAATCTTCTTTCTGGTAGCTATATGAACAATCTTTGCCAACCAACACTTCCTGGTTTGGTTTTGTGCAAAAATCAATATTTAAAAAATGTCCAGTCACGCATGTGGGAGTTAGAGTTAATCTGCATGCCATGAAAGAGAACTAATATTTTCCCTAGCCCTTTTGTTTATGAAATAATCCTCTGTACAAAGCCAGAACAGATGAAGTGTTCTGCTTTATAGAAATTCCTACACTCAGTATCATTTTCCTGGAGGAGGAATGACAAATTTTAATTACCAAGTAGCCATTAATCTAGATTCAGACATACAATCAGTTCAATAAATATCTGCTAAGTTATTTCCTCCCACCGCATCCTTTTGTTTTTCTAGAATATACGTGATTATTCTGCAGAGCTCTGGATTGGAATTTTAAATGTATGGGATCCTATCTTATGATAGACTCTTGAAATGAGAAAATATGAAGCCAGCAAAAATTGTTGCATCTATGCTATCCCGCTTTGTAGGCCAAATTTGCAGTGTATAAGAACTATCAATACCTATTAGTTCTGATGCCTATGTAGTTCTCCAGGCATCAGAATTGGCATTCACTGCTGGAGGGTATGAACGGGTGCTGCTATACTATTTTGTTTTTAAGTTTCCCAGGAATATCTCATTGGCTGTTGCTGAATTAGATACTGTAGCTCTTTGTTCTTTCTTATGTTAACTTCTCCTTGATGAGGCTTGTAGCAAGCATTTGATCAAAGCCCTTAGAACAGGGGTGTCAAACTCGTGGTGTTACGTCATGTGATGTATTGCGACTAAAATGCGGGTGGGTGTGGCCAACGCGTGACGCATCCAGCCCACAACCCATGAGTTTGACACCCCTGCCTTAGAGTAAAAATTTCTGGAAAAGTTGCCCACGAGTTTGACACCCTGCCTTAGAGTAAAAATTTCTGGAAAAGTTGCCCTGTCTTGTTATAAGAACATGCTGTTTACAGCAGTGGTGAAATCCAATTTTTTTTACTACCGGTTCTGTGGGCGTGGCTTGGTGGGCGGGGTGTGGCTTGGTGGGCATGGTGTGGCTTGGTGGCCATGGCAGGGGAAGGATACTGCAAAATCTCCATTCCCTCCCCACTCCTGGGGGAAGGATATTGCAAAATCTCCATTCCCTCCCCACTCCTGGGGGAAGGATATTGCAAAATCTCCATTCCCACCCCACTCAGGCCAGCCAGAGGTGGTATTTGCCGGTTCTCCGAACTACTCAAAACCTGTCAGAACCTGCTGGATTTCACCCCTGGTTTACAGCCTAATTTTGTCCTAATGTTTTTTCATTTGGACAAAAAAGGTTTTACATAATTCCATCCATAGTGTGTACAGTATGCAGTAGTACTTTCACATCCAATGTAATGTCCATCATGTTGATCATGTTTGCCTTGATCTAGAGGAAAATTTCCAGATGTTGACTTTTAATAAAACTGTATACTTTCCTGGGGTAATTGTGAGGTTGTCAGATATGTAGACAATAATAATCCTACTCCACAGGGAAACTTTGGGACTTAGTAAGTTTCAATATGTGAAAAATTTCATTTTTCAGCAAACCTTGCAAGTTCACCTCTGAAAGAGATAGAACTATTTGCAGTCAAGGAGATTCCTTGCTACATGGGAGCTTAAGTTTAACTTATTTGATACTTTTTCCCCGCAGATTATCAACTTCGGGCACATTAATCGTATGATTCCACAGATTCTGATACTCTCAAGAATGAAGAAGTCTGAATGACTTTTAATCCAGGCTCTATCTGGATTTGATCTTGTATATTTGTATATTTCCTGGCAAAGTGCTGCTCTGGTCCTCATTCCTTCCAACCACAGCTTGGATTGATAGTTGTTGGACAATTACACCTAAGGTTGGTCTGGGTGGGAGAGAATCATAGCCTATTCTTATTCTTCTTGTTCCCTACAATGGCATGTATACTGTTTCCTAGCTTGAATGGAAGCAACCTTGTTTGTATACTGTGCCTTGCAAGGGTTTTTGGTGAAAAATCTCTGATGAGTAAAAGAGCCGCTGTGGCGCAGTAGTTAGAATGCAGTACTGCAAGATACTTCTTCTGACTGCCAGCTGCCTGCAATTTGGCAGATCGAATCTCACCAGGCTCAAGGTTGACTCAGCCTTCCATCCTTCTGAGGTGGGTAAAATGAGGACCCAGATTGTTGGGGGCAATATGCTGACTCTGTAAATCACTTACAGAGGGCTGTAAAAGCACCGTGAAGCGGTATATAAGTCTAAGTGCTAGTGCTATTGCTTCATTCAGAATTTCTCTTTTAGAGAATTTCTGAGACAAAAGAGCAGGTGTGTGGTAGTACCACCGGTGGGTGGGTGGGTCTCTTTATTTGGAAAACTTTATCCAGGGGAATTGATGTTGCCTCTTACTAGTGCCTGAATAGAATTCAGTTCATCCTGAAATGTAACCAAGTTTCTTCAGAGGGAGAGTTGTGTGCAGGAAGAATGCAGTGACAGAAAGAAGAATCTACAATGTTATGGAATCAAGAACTGCAGATCTGGGTTGAAATATCAACTTGTACATGAATTTTCTGAGAAATTGTGGGAAATTCTTAATCTCTGTTCTTTTTTTGTAAAATGAGAATAGTAGCTGCCTATCTTTTGTTATAAAGATGATGAAATGACTTAATAGTTTTCTTGTTCTTAAAGTATGACAAAATGGACAGAAATAAATCTTTTTCAGTGAAATTAGTATTATATTGTGGTATGATATTCATCCTTATTTCCTTTTTGTTCCCAACAGATCAGTCTTGCATTTTACTTTTACTCCAGTGTTTGAACTCTTGGATTGAGGTTAGAGTTACAGATATGAAATATTTGGGGGAACATGGACAAAAGCCAGGGCAGCTAACAGTGCTCTCAAGAGTCCTGCTGGATAGGAGTGGCATCTAAATACTAGCAAACTAGTCAACAAACAATTATTTGCCTGACCTTATCAAGGCAAAATGTGTCAGCTCTGGAAGTTGCTTCCTGGGCAATGTTTTGTTTATCCTATTCTCCTTCAAAAGATGATAAACAAAAACTAGGAACATTGTAGGCAGTTCTTTATGCAAGCAAAAAGAGATAGTTTTGTGTACTGTATGTTGGCATTTGTCAATTATTTTCATTTCTCTTCTCCCAACAGCCTTCTTCTAACTTCTCCCTTCCTTGATTTGGATTTTATAATTTCAAACGCAATAGTTGGAACTGCAGGATAAACAGATAATGATATTATGATGGTTCTCATCCTTTTATTATTTCCTTTGTCATTTGACTATCCATTATCCTATAAATGAATGTGTATGCAGATGTATATAGTATGTAATTTCTCTTTTACAGAATGATAGCATTAGAAGGGATTTAAGAATCCAATCTACAGCTCAGTACAAGATTAATTAAACCGTCCCTGAGAGATGATGTTGAAAACCTCCAGTGAAGGGGAAGAAATTGCTCCAGGCAGTAATTCATTCTACCAATTGGCAGTTCTTATTGTCAAGTTCTTCCTAATATCTGATCGGTATCTACATCCTTACATTAGTTCTAATCCTACCCTTTGGAGCAAGTGAGAATCTAAACCCTCTACTACAGTGTGACAGCCTTCAGATATTTGAAAACTTGCTCCCTTTCAACCTCCTGTTACTCATAGGATTTGCTTTCCAGTCCTTTCATCATCATGGTAGCCCTTCTTTGAACTTGCTCTAGTTTATTAATATCTTACAAGTTACAAGCTTAACATTTGTTTAATGTTAAAATAAAGCCTACAGTAACAGATTTTCCAAAAAAGGATTTGTTACTCTGCAATTTAAGATATAACTGCAGTTGTTTTATAAAGCAAAACAGCAAAACAGAATACCTGCTTTGTGGATATACCTTTTTATTAACCTATTGAGATACTAATAACAGGCTAATAATTACTATTCCGACTGAAGAGATTTGTTTTGAGCATTAACATTAAATGGAGGTCCCAATTCTTTTATTCAAATACCAATCATTCCAGGTATTTTTAATTTAAGTACGTTGTTGCTGTTGTTATTCTTGAACAAGTACTTAGAATATCTTAATCAATTAGTAAAATTGGACTTACCTTATGTATACTGTCCAGATATCAATCTATTCTTCAGTTTAGAAATGATATTGACTAGGTACTCTCTCCATACCTTAAATTAGTGGATCCATCTGATCCTTTATCTCTCATTTGTGCTGGAAAAGAAGTCACCAGTTATTTCCTTTCCATGGATCAGCCTGAAGTTTCCACTGATAGACCTTTTGTACAAAACCCTTCTCTTGATTTTTTGTATTTGACACCTTCCCTAAGGTGTGCCCTCTGATGGACCAGTAGGAGTGTGGGAACCATAACTTTTTCTTTTTCTTTTCCTATTGTTGGAAGGAAAATCCATCTGGTTCAGTTCCAAGGTGGGAGAAAGATGCTAGAAATAAAATGGAGGCTGGAGGCTGATTGGAAAGAAGGTCCATTTATTGAAGAACAGAACCATCAGGGTTTGTGGTTCTGGGTCAGCTGAACAATTAGCTAGATGAGTGCCAGGATTTTATACAGGTCCTGAAATGCTGCTGGTGTGTGTGTGTGCGTGTGTGCGCAGTGAAGGGGCTTGTGTTCTGAAAGGGTGTTGGGCAATTCCTTTTGTGGCTAATGGCTTTCCTGATGGGCTGAGAGGCTGATGTACTGATCCTACCATTCTGCTTTTGTTAGCTGTCAAACTTTGCTGCAAGGAGTTTCGAAATATCCTGTCTTGAATGGATTTCTGCCTGCAATATTTGCTTTGCTTATGAATAGAGCCATCTAGATCAGGGGTGTCAAACTCAAGGATCTGGCCCGTGGGGTACTTAGATCTGGCCGGCCCTCTCAGCAAAAACACATGGCCCTCCCGAGCTTCATTTTCATTGGCAAAGGGTTGCAGGCGGCCATCGCAGCCGAAAATGGAGCTCAGGAGCCCGTTTTTGCTGGCAGAACACTCAGGCCACCAGACGTGCCCCCGACACGAGTGATGTCAAGCTGGCCATGCCCACCCTGGCCCCCTGAGGTCGGGGGTGAAATGCTCCCGGTTCGCTCGTGCCTGTCGGTCGCCGTAGAGCCGGTCGCCAAGGTAGCGTGAGGCTCCGCCCACCCACCCAGACGCCGCCATTTGGGTTCTTTTACCCTCTGCGCATGCGCAAAGCGTTCTGTGCATGTGCAGAGGGTAAAAGAACCCAAACTCCGGCGGGTGGGTGGAGCCTCGCGCTACCTTGGCGACCGGCTCTACGGCGACCGACAGGCACGAGTGAACCAGGAGCATTTCACCCCTGCCCGAGGTCAAACACAACCCTGATGTGGCCCTCAATGAAATCGAGTTTGACATCCCTGATCTAGATAGTTGGGTTCCTCTTTCAATAAGCTCTTTATCTCCTTAAGTGCTGGCATCTGCTGTAAGACTATTAAGAAAGACGGGCCTGCTTTCTGCCTCTAAAAACATGTTTCTCCATTTAATAATATTTCTCCAATATAATATTCTATCTTTTTTAATGTTTCCCAAAATATTTCATTCTTGGGGGGGGGCTTCCCTCATTGGGTTAAGAGGAAATTTGTAGTTTTGCTAATTTCTTTTTTAAAGAAGCGTCCACTATTCTAATGACCAACAGTGAACTTGAAATATTTTTTTAAAATGAAAATCTAGCCTTTACCAGTCCACTGGTGAATTTGTAAAAATTTAAACAAAAGTGGATTTCAGCAGTCTGCCATGTGAAGATCTCTTTAAAAGGGGCAAGAAGCCCAGGATGAAATGATGCAGAGGGCAGGGACCAGCAATAGGAGAGGAAGGGACATTCTGATCTCAGTTCACATTCACCAATTAGAGCAGAGATGTTTGCCTACAATAAACAATTTTTACTACAGCTCAAGAAAAAACAGGCAAAGACTGCCTTTACAGTGAGGGATGGGGGAGGGGGGCAGGTGAAGGACACAAGAAAAATTAGGGATATGTGCAAATTCTGAGGTATTAGAGTTGCGGCAAGCTCATCAAAACCGAGTATAATAACTGAAGATTGAAAGCAGGGTTTAGTATAGCTCTTCCAAATCATTTCTATGGAAGGACACCACCATGTGATGGAGTATATATAGAAAACCTGACTTGGCTTTCTTAAAAAACACCTAGCTAAGTCCGACGCCTGCAGTTGAGAAGCCACCTGTGAAGTTAATCCCGACTAGATAAAATGCATGTAGTTTCGTTTGCTCAAAAGCTATTATTCCTGTTGTGTACAAGAGCGAGCAAGGCGGATTTTACAAGGAAAACTTGGAGGATAGTCGAAAGCACTGATTTCCAAACGGGCTGGGATTGGCTGCTCGCTTACACAGGCAGGGCAAGAATCATTTTGGAGAGCCGTCTCGCGTTCCTCCCGCCCCCTCCCAGGTCGCGACCTCTGGCTTGCTTTGCCTGCCTGGGACCGAGAGGGGAGAGCCGGAGATAGCTTCTTCCCGCCCGAAATGCTGTTTGAATCGAAGAGACCCGCCTAGCTGTCCGCCACTAGTGCACCAATCAAAAGACGAGGCTCTCCTACTCCCTGCCCGGAGCTGGCTCATGATTGGTCGGATCAGGCGAGGGCGGTGAAATGGAGAATCAGACAGGTTACAATGTATCCAAATTAATAGCGCGGAATGAAATTAAAAAAGCCACAAAACAGCGTCCGTCATGAGAGGGCGGGGCCAAGGGAGGGGAGGTTACCCTGCCGAGGCTGTAGCTCAATTAGTTGGGGCGGGCTTGGCACGAAGTGTGCCGGCTCCTCACTTGGACGGGCAGGCAAAGGAACGGGCGGCGCTGCCTGCCACGGCAGTCCTCGGCTGCTTTCCTTCTCAGTACAGCCCCGCCTCGAGGGAGCCGACCCCCAGAGACACCTCCCTGGGTCGGCATTCTAGCAGCTTTTGCATCGATCTGTCTTGTCACGACCCGACGGCTGCCTTGAACCGGGCCAGCCCCTCCTTAGGGGCAGCAGCGACGCCAGTCCTGTAGCCGGGTAGGCAACGCGGAGCAAAGCGCTGATTTCTGCTCTGCTTGACAAGTACTTGGAGAAGAGCCTACTTCCCGGGAGTGGAGGTAAGCGCCGAAGAGCGAGAAGGATTCCCGCCCGAGGGAAGGCCGCCGCCGCCGCCGCCGGGGAGATGGGAAAAATTTAGCTAGTCCTTGCCGGCCTGTTGTCAAACGTCAAGGATGAAATGCGATGCGGAGCATCTACGCCTGTACAGAATGCTTTTCCCGCATCCTGGAAATAGTGGCCGCTTCCAAGCAGGACGGGCAAGCAGCCCGGCCGGTGGGGAGTACAACTTCTGCGGGAGCTTCGGTGTCAACACCTCTCGTTGCAAAAGAAAACTGCTTGTGGCAGCGCAAGAATTCTGTTCGGCTGGTCGTGAGTTCATTTATTTTCGCCTGTCCTTTTTCTCTGCAGGTGCCTGTGTGGGCATGCAGCCTGGAAATGCCGAGATCCGGGCTGGAGACCGGCTAACCGGAGCTGCTGCCCGGGGGGATATAGCTGAAGTCCGACACCTTCTGCATCTGGAGCTGGTGCATCCCGACTCCCATAATCGCTTTGGCAAGAGCGCGCTGCAAGTAAGTGAGGCATCACATGGTTCCTGTATCCTAGAGAGAAAACAGTGTCACCTGGAGACACTGGGTGTCTCTGGGTGAAGGGGCTCTGATTCTGCAGTTTTCCCCAGTCTCAGTTCACTCCCATTGGTCTGGCACTTCTGCAAAAAGTGGCTGTTGCCAGTAGGGGGCCCGTTTCAAGGATATCTCCCTCAACCAAAAATTGATTCTAGATTGCAGCCCAATAATTGATTAAGGTCACAGGACCCTCCCCACATGTTTATAGTTTTATAGTCAATTCCATCTTTTCTACCTTTGAAATCTCACCCAGCATTTAAACAATTGTGTTTTAAATAAATAGTACACAGACATAGGCCAAACAGGCTAGCCCTATTTCCTGTTGGGTTCAAGCCAAATAGGGTCATTTAAAGGGCATGAAGTAGCTTGTTTACAGCTATTTTGGAGAAAAGAGGTGCACCCTGTCTTGTATAATTACAGGAAGATGTGCCTAGGCTCTTCAACCAACCAACTCCACTGTTCTACAGTTATTTGTTTATGTCTCAGTACAGTATGTTGTACAAACACAGCCTTCAATAGAAGGTAGCCTTCCCTATTACTTCCCATAATCAGCAAATGGGGTTAAGGCTTGCCTGTTCACCTACTGAAAGGAGGCGAGGCTGCAAATATCTCCTGCTTCATCCTCTTTCATCCATCTTCCCACAGGTAATGATGTTTGGCAATATCTTTGTGGCTGAAGAACTGCTAAAGCAAGGTGCCAACCCTAACATCCAAGATGTGTCTGGCACAACACCTGCCCATGATGCTGCCCGCACTGGCTTTCTTGACACCTTGAAAATCTTGGTGGAGCATGGTGCAGATGTCAATGTCCCAGATGCTTCTGGCTCACTGCCCATCCATGTTGCTATTCGAGAAGGTCATACAGATGTGGTTTGCTTCCTGGCACCTCAATCCCAACTGCAGCAGAAGGACTCCAAGGGGCGAACACCATTGGAGCTAGCAGAGCATCTCGGGCTTTCACACATCCAGTGCATCCTTGAGCAGCACCTCTCTGTCCCAGCTTAATTTCAGAAAGAGCCCTCTGGTCTGGACCAAGCTAACTTTCCCCTGCCTGCTAGGCCTCTATTCCCCAAGACTCTCCTTTTTTCCCCAGAGCTCTGGAACAAAGGTAGTTCTTCTACCCTACCTCAAAATGTTTGTTGAATTATTTGTTTCTATTTATACATATTATATGAGTTCTCCTCTGTACTTCTGATTTCCAGCTTTTTCCAAATGTGCCAGTCCCTTGGGAATCACATTGCACTGCAGCATTTCTGCTTGACCTTCTCTAGTTACTATCCTCTTGCATTTCTTCCCTTGATGGTCCCCAAAATTAGAAGCAGCATTTTGGATACCATTCAGGTTCAACAGATTAGGGTCTTTTTGAGATAAAGCTGCATTTGCTACTACACTGGGACCTGCTTCCATTCCTACCCCAGAATTTCAGCAGTCTTGTGATGCTTGGTGTTTTCCTTTCAGGGATATAATTCTGCCTCCTTCTACTCCTATATGTAAGGATCTAGAAATTCTCTGATGCATTGCACTAGGTTCCTAACAAGAATTATAGTGATTATCATACTAAAGCACCAACAGTAAATATATTAAATGGTGGCTGGCAGAAAACTAGCCTTGAATGGAAAACATGACTAGGATTTTTCTTCTTCTTGGTGGACAAGATATTTGTTCCCATTTCTCTGCCAAATATGGGATCCAGAACTCCACAAAGTCTAATTGTATAGGAGTCTAACTCTTATTTTTTTAAAAAAGTTTTCATCCATTTTGTGATCTTCCTAGTTTCTATCTCAAGAGATCTTATGATTCCTGAGCCATTAGTAGCTGTTTCTCTCTTGGCATTTTGGTGGTTGGCCCTGCCTTTTACGCACTTCTAAAGTGTGCTGAATCTTTTATCTTTGGCTAAAGTTTAAGGCTTGTTTTGAAGGCTTGTTCCCTGTAATGAATTTGTGGATCCAAGCAATGTATATAGTAGGTTTTAAAGGAGGCAAAATGTATTCTATTTATTGTGATTTGCAAGGGTGAATTTTATGGAATGACTAATTTAATTATTAAAAACATTAAATCTATTTGTGATTTATTGACATTTGATCTTGGGAAACACTCTAAGGTGAAAATTTTCTTTTTGCTTTCAAGGGGCTCATTCCTGACCATTATGGGTGTCTTTCTGAGTACCCCTTAATAAAAGTTGAATCCCAAAAGTCTGTAGGGGAAAAAGAATGAATCCCTGCTCTTGCCCAACCCTCTGTACTGTAAATGGAAGGGGGCTGCTTCATATCACAGTCCTGGAAGCCTTACCAACTTTGAAGATTTGTATGCTCTGATGCTTACTATCGGCACCATTAAGAATGCTATGGAATCAGAATCCTTTCTACATATGATTCTCAAGAACAGACATGTCAAACTCAAGGCCCACGGGCCAGATCCAGCCTATGATGCGGATTTGGTCCATGGGGCCACTCTGGAGACGCCCCAGCCTAGCTGGGCGCTCCCCCTGAGTGTGCACACAGAAGGTGGAGAGCATGTGGGGGCTGGTGTCCCCGATGAAAAGGAAGTGCTCGCAGGCTGCAGGGACAGTGGGCGAGGCCGGGCTGACGAGTGGGCTGCAGAGACGCTGGTGGCAGGTGCAGCGCTGCTGCTGGGGCTCTACGCACTGATTTTCAACAACTTCGTGGCGGCCACCCAGCCATGCCCACCTAGTTGTGGTGACCCGGCTGTGACCACCCAGCCATGTCTACCCAACCACACCCACCTGGTCGCTGTGAGTCATCATAGTATTACATGCAGCTGACCCATTGAGGGCAACCATAATGCTGATGTGGCCCTCAATAAAATTGAGTTTTACACCCCTGCTCAAGAACACACTTCTAAAGGTTGGAATCCTCTTCTATAATTAAGACCCTTCTAATGGTATTTCCTATTGCAATATTAGAAACATTTCTCCTGTGAACAAAATTTAGTGACCATGAGTTGTAGCAGCAAGAACTTTGGGAACCTTAATAGATTCTTGAACCCATCCAGGATCCTAGGCTTACATTTATGGGATTTTTTAAACTTAATAGCTTTCTGAGGAGGAGGAGGATTCGGCCTTGCCAGATGGGATTTACTTAGCTGTAAATCCCATTTGGCAAGGCCGAATCCTCCTCCTCAGAAAGCTATTAAGTTATTAAGAAAGCTATTAAGCTATTAAGAGAGACTTGAAGCAAGTCAGCTCTTAAGTAGTAATCCATATTTTATTTTTACTCCTATAGGAACAGATAAATTAGAATAGCTTCAAGTGAGGTCAGATGGAACAAATAAGTTTCTCCCTTTTAGGCTGAACCTTGAAGGATATTAGAAATGTAAGGCCAGTCAATGAGAACCAGTTTGTTGAAATGGTTAAAAGCACCAGATTAGAAGCTAGAAGACCTGTGAGTTCTTATCCTGCCTTAGGTATGGAACCGGCGGGTGACTGAGTCAGTCACTTTCAGCCCTGAGAAGAAAAGGGTAAATCACTTCTGCAAATGTTGCCAAGATCACTGCAGGGACCTGTCCATGTAGACACCAGGAGTCAAAACTGACTCAAAGGCACTTTTTAAAAAGGGATATTGAAAATACTTGCTCAAAGCGAAAAAAGGGTAAACATATTTTTGCTATTCCTTAAAAATACATGAATTTTTCCAGCCAGCTCTGTTAATACTTCATTAATAATTTAAGTTTCCCTCCCAATAATTGAGTTTCCCTCAATTCTCTTGGTTCATTTCAATTTGAGCACAGAAAAGAAAACCTTTCATTCATCAAATGAGGCTAGGTTGACCATAGCGGCCAGGCTTTTGAGAACAGCAGTATTTAGATGGCCATAGGCTGCCCCATCCCTAGCTTGGAACATCTGGTAGGTAAACTTATAACTTCAGAGGTCAGGCAATTTTGTCAGAAATACATTGTCCCAGCCTGAAAAAATAATTTAAGTTTGTTATTGCACTTTATATTCCTTGAATATATGCAGCAATACAAAATCAAACTGGTGCTACAATTTACTGTTTTGGATAACTAATATCTAAACAGGTCCTCACAGTAGGGTCATTACAGACATAGTAGAAGTAAAATTAATACTGTTGAAATTACTCTGACAAGGTAAGCTGAATTCAGATTATGCAAAATGTACCTGATTAAATCAAGATTTTTGTATCTTGTCTGTAGGGTGAAAAAAGAAGTGAAAGTTGCACTGGGTATTACCCAATTCAAAAACTGCTTTCTCTAGTAAGGGTATTCTAGTTCAGGGGTCCCCAATCCAGGGGTGAAATTCAGCAGGTTCTGACAGGTTCTGGAGAACCGGTAATGGAAATTTTGAGTAGTTCGGAGACCCGGCAAATAACACCTCTGGCTGGCCCCAGAGTGGGGTGGGAATGGAGATTTTGCAGTATCCTTCCCCTGCCACGCCCATCAAGCCACGCCCACAGAACCGGTAGGGAAAAATTTTGAATTTCACCCCTGCCCCAATCCCCGGTCCATGGACCAGCACTGGTCCGCTGCATGCCAGAAACCAGTCCACGTGAACAAGGGAAGCCCGATCCATAGGATGCAGGCAGCATATGAAACCACGCCCCCTTTGGTCCGCGGAAAAACCTCTCTCCATGGAACTGGTGCCCAAAAGGTTTAGTGCCACTGTTCTAGTTGACGGAACTCTCTGCCCAATACATGCATTATAGGCCTTGGTGAATCCCTAGCAAATCTAGAGGGAGCTGTTCCCATAGTCTTAATACTATTTTTTGAAGATTGCTACTGTATAACATATGAAAATCATAACTCAGATTTCCTGCTTGTTGATATTTCATTGGGAGGAGGAGACTACCTTTTCAATCTGTGTTGAGACTGTACTGGGTTTGTGTTTCTAATGCAGCCCTCATAGTGCTGAGACACCAAAATAGCACAGCAGGACTAATTGATGCTGGACAGAAAACTATGAAAGGAACCTGTGTCTTAGAGAGTTGAACTTATCACCTAGAATAATGTCCCAGTGCTAGGTGTGGCCTTCAGGGATGCAGAAAAGGAAGGAAGCTAAACATTTTGTAATACCAGCTGTCTGCCTGCTTGTCAAGCATTGTAAGGAATAGGGAGGGCTGGGTGCAGCTACAGATGTAAGCACAGAAGAGAGAACATTTTTAAAAATGAAACCTTAAACAGCTGAGCTTGTTTTGCAACTTGTTTTGAATCCTTGCCAAATGCTTAGCATCTACCAGGAAACCACGAACAGCTGAGAGTTGAGAACATACAAAATCTCAATTGTAAGAAACAAGTCACTTCTTTCCTAATGGATGTACAGTACGTTTTGTTTCTTAAAGAAAAGCAATGTTCATAAAACATGTTTACTACATGTAAATTACTTGTGGTTTATTTACGGTAATTCAATATTATGGGTTCACACAATACACTAAACTTTAAACAAAACCATGGATTGGCTTTGCATAACCTGGTAAGATAAAATATAATTGACTAGTATTTTTACTTAGCATGAATCCAAGATTGGTTATAATTTAGTAAATCATGTTAATTTACCAGGAATTGGCATGTTGTATGAATACAGCAATTCAATTAGGATTACTTAACTATTAACTAGGAGAAGTAGCTGTAATTTTCCAAATGACTGATTTCAATTTTCATCAGCCTAATCTGTATGGCCAATAGTTGGGAATGACAGAATTTAACATAATCAGGAAGGCTTCATGTTACTACACCTGCTTTTAACACTTTGCTTGACAGTGATAACTACTGAAGAATCGGGCTCTTGTTTTATTCAATAAATTTTTGAGCGTTTACTGAATAATACAATTAACCATCTTAACATAATACTATATTTTTTTAAAAAGGAGTTGTTTGATAGCTAACCTGTAAAATGCAGTGAACGAACATGTACTGACACACGACACGAGTGATGCTTGGTCGCTCAACAGTGAGACTGGTGAAGCGGGCACAGCAGCGCCTGCATTTTCTGCGTTGCATGAGAAAAGTACATCTTCCTTCCCCTATCCTTACCACTTTCTATAGAGGGACAATCGAGAGCATCCTGTCATATTGCATTACTTCCAACTCCTGTCATTTGGTGGCTTCCTGTGTCAGGTGGTTATAGAACATAGAATAATAGGGTTGAAAGGGACCTTGGAGGTCTTCTAGTCCAGCCCCCTGATCAAGCAGGAGACTATATACCATTTCAGACAAATGGCTGTTCAATCTCTTCTTACCGACAACTCTAGGAAGTAAGTCATTCTACTGATTAATTGTTCTTATTGTCAGAAAATTTCTCCTTAGTTCTGGGTTGGATCAATTTTTTATGATCTTCCGTTACTTCTTGTCCTGCCCTCAGGTGCTTTGGAGAATAGATCAACCCATTCTTTTCTGTGACAGCCCCTCAAGGGATGTTGAGGAAAACTGCAAGACTGCTATCATGTCACCTATGCTAGTCCTTCTCTTTCATAAGCTAGACATACCTAAGTCCCTCAACTGTTCCATCATAAGATTTAGCCTCCAGGGCATTTATTGTCTTTGTTGCTTTTTTCTGTACATTTTCCAGGGTCTTAACATCTTTTTTATACCATGATGACCAGAACTGGACACAGTATTCCATGTGTGTTCTCACCTGCACAGTGTAAAGTGATACTATCATTTTTTGTTGTCTTGATGCTATCCCTCTGTTGATATATCCTAGGTCTGCATTGGTTTTTGGTTTTTTTTGCAGCTGCAGCACACTGCTGGCTCATACTTAAGTGGTGATCCATTATGTCACCTAGACCCCTCTCTGTTACTGCTATTGAGTCAGATACCACCTATTCTATACCTGTTCATTTGGTTTCTCTTGCCTTTGTGTAAAACCTTACTTTACTCACCACTGAATTTCATTTTGTTGGATGTTGCCCAGTATTCAAGTCCTTTCAAGATTCTCCTGAATCTTGTGTGCATTATCTAAAGTGTTAGCTATTCCCCCCAACTTGATATTCTCTGCAAATTCATTTTCTAGCTCAACTGCATGCTTCCCTCCATCTAGATGTAGTTCTATTGAGAACTACCCACTGAGTGTGGTTGGTAACCAGTTGTGAATCCATCTGGTAATGGTACTATCCCACATTGTTCTACCTTACCAAGTATATGATTTACTTTGTCAAATGGCTTACTGAAATCTAAATAAACTATGTCCACAGCATTTCCCTTAACCACTAATTCAGTCACTTTGTCAAAGAAGGCAATAATGTTTGTCTGGCATGATTTATTTCTGACAAACCCTTGCTGGCTTCTAGTAATTGTCTTGTTTGTTTTTAGGTGCTCACAAATGTGCTGCTTAACTTTTCCAGGATCTTCCCAGGTATTGATGTCAGGCTAATTGGTCTGTAGTTTCCTGGATCCATTCCTTTTTTGTAGATTGGAACATCAACTCATTTCTAGTCCTCTGGTAGTTCCCTGATGTTCCAGCTTTGAAATATTTTGTTCAGTGGCTTCGAAATCATGTCTGCCAGTTCCTTCAGAACCCTGGGATGTAATCCATTTGGTCCTGGCAATTTGAACTCATCTAGAGTGGATAGATGTTCTCTTACCATTTTCCTGCCTATTTTGACTTGCGTTCCTTTTTTGTCACCTATGATGCTGCTTTTGATAGGTTGGATTATTTTTTTTGCATAAAGACATGCAAATAATGAATTAAGCAGTTCCACTTTCTCCCTGCCACCCATCACCTCATTTCTGTCTTCTCTTAGTTTATTGAAGTCAGCTTATGAGTAGGGCTGCCAATAAATTCGATTTATAGATAGGCTATCAGATGTACAAAACTTCATCCTTGTGTACATCTGTGTATGCATTCACAAACATATACGTATAGAAAAAAATAGGTAATTAAATACTGATGAAAAACAAAATACTTTTTGCATTTTATAATCATAGGTCATCACTATCTCTAAAATAGTGCTTGATATGTGCGGTCTAGTAGAAGCTCTTAAATAATAATGCGTTTAGGTTTTTAAGATGCCATCCCGTTTAGGAATTCTGCCTCGCTTTGAGAAGATTTACGTTAAGGACATTAGTCCCACCTACTCTATATTAATATTGGGCAAGTTCTGCGTAGTCTAATTGGCCCCGCCTCCAAAGTACTCACTCCAGTGGAACAAACTAGCTGATTGATAGCTTCCCGGCGACTGGGAAAAGATCCAATTACTTCCGCTGGTGAGCCCAACCCTTTCCGTGCTGAGCGCCCCGGAAATGAACCTGCTTTCAACGCAGAAGGCCTGAGTGGTAATACGATGTCCAGCCAGCCGGCGTTGCGGGTCAACGCGGCGTTTGCCGCACGTTATGGGAAGTACCGGCGTCGCGAGGAGCTGCAGCGGCGTGAGTGGTGGACAATGTGGTCGGGTTTGGGCTTTGGGGGATTTGTTACCGCGCTGTCTTCATGTTATGCCTATTTTCTCGCTCCCTCAGTGCAGGACAAATATGGGGAAGAGGAGAAAGTCTCGAGTTCCGAGTCGGCGTCTAGCGAAGAGGAGGTGGGTAGGCGTTGAGTGACAAGAAGCCCTCATTTCTGTTAATCCGGGAGAATCGGGTTACGTTTCCTGACGGGTGGTGTTCTCCTGCTGCTCTGAAAACTGAAATTCCAAAGCATTTGGAGCGACGTCTGGGATGAAGTTTAAGGGCCGTTTCTCTCTGCAAGTAAAACGCTGCCTTCCCAGAGGTTCGCAAGGGGGAACTCTGAGTTTTGCTGCCAGGGGACGCGGTTTTTATCACCTTCCTAGAAGTGCTGCTTATAATTTAAATTTCTAAATTCTGAATTTATCTCTAATGCCTCCGACTTATTGAGAATTATCCGTGTGTGCAAGGATTAAAAGCAATACATTAAAACACTGATAAAAATGGAGAGGGCTAGGCAGAATTCTTAACAATTAGCACTGGATAAAGCTCTTTTCTGGGGAAAGGGCCATGTCTTCAGGGCTCTTTTGAAGAAAAACAGGGTCATACCTCTTAAGGGACTCTTATAAAAGGCAGTCTATAGAGCTTTCTGTTGTCTATATTTTTGGGGTTCTATCTTTGCTGGGACAAATTGGAAAATAGTACCATAGAGCAAATTCCCCCCCCCCCCAAATGGTAATATTCACCTCTGGTGGTTCTTTCTTTCCATGATAGGAACTTGACCCCAAACTGGATCGTGCTTTTTATTCCATGTTAGGCTTATTAAAAACAAAGGATCCCCGAATTTATCAAAAGAATGTCACTTTCTACACTGAGGAAGGTGAGTATTGTTTACAATTTTTTTGGATTAAGGCAACTGTCCAGTGGCTTTGTCCAAACATACATACATACATACATACATACATACATAATACATACATACATACATACATACATATTTATTTATTTATTTATTTATTTGAAAATTTATATTGCTGCCTATTAGCACATGGCAACCCAAGGTAGCTTACAGGGATATAAAAACATTATATATATATATAAAATAAAACTAATAAAAGAAAATAATAAATTAATAATATAATAGCCCCCCACCTGGCGACAACACATCATACCAGCCATTTAATGGGCTCCATCCTGCTCTGGGTTCCCCAGGCCCGCTGGCAGAACCAGGTCTTCAGCGCCTTCTGGAAGAGTGTTAGAGTGGGGGCCATTCTAGTCTCTGGGGGAATGATGCTCCAGAGAGAGGGAGCCACCACGGAGAAGGCCATTCTTCTGGGTCCCACCAGATGTATCTCCCTAGGGCAGGGGTCCTAAACTTGTGGCCCACGGGCCTGATGCATCACGTGCTGGCCATGCCCATACCCAGTTTAGCGAAGGGAAAAGAGTGGTTATAATGTCACGTGATGCCGCCGTGATGATGCGAGTTTCACACCCCTGCTGTAGTACATTTCAGGAACCCTCCTGTATTAGCACAAGAGTTGGGGTCTATCGGAATGCTAACACAATTCTCCAGTGTGTTGATTTAAA
>QLTV01003109.1:92244-105957 GCA_003457575.1 Thermophis baileyi | reverse complement strand
GGCGGCAGGGGAGGCGAAAAACAGGCAGTTTTTGCCCATTTTTTGGCCTCCTGGGGCATCTCTGCACCCCATTTTTCACCTCCCCAGCCTCCAGCAGCATTCTGCAGGCCAAAAAGAGGTGAAAACGGCCTGTTTTTTGTCCTCCTGGGGTGTCTGGGCATCTCATTTTTCACCTCCCCCACCTCCAACAGCGTTCTGCAGGCCAAAACCAGGCAAAAACGGCCCATTTTTTTGCCTCCTGGGGCATCTGTGCGCCCCATTTTTCACCTCCCCTGCCTCCAGCAGCATTCTGCAGGCCAAAACCAGGCAAAAACAGCCCGTTTTTTTGCCGCCTGGGTGTCTGTGCGCCCGATTTTTCACCTCCCCCGCCTCCAGCAACATTCTGCAGGCCAAAATTGTTGGCCTTACCTTTCAGTTCCAGCCCGCGGGGCTCACGAAGGTAGGTCCTGTGCTCGGCCGAGGGGTGGGTGGGGCGATGTGGGCGGGGCAGCCTCGTGGTCCTGCGTGGGCTGGATTAATGGCTTCAGCAGGCCGCATGGGGCCCGCGAGTCGTAGTTTGAGGACCCATGCCCTAGGGGTTGGGACCCGCAATATTCTTTGCCTCCCCGCTCTAGTGAGTCAGGTAGATACGACCGGCAAGAGACGGTCCCTCAGATAACCTGGTCCCAAGCCATGAAGGACTTTAAAGGTGACAACTAGCACCTTGAATTGTACCCAGAAGTATATAGGCAACCAATGCAGCTCCTGCAGGAGAGGTGATACATGTGCACACCAAGGTCTGCACAAAACCATGTGGGCCGCTGCATTTTGCACCAACTGGAGCTTCTGGATGCTTTTTAAGGGCAGCCCCATGTAGAGCGCTTTGCAATAGTCAAGATGGGAAGTGACTAGGGCATGAGTGACCATGAGTAGGGATTGTAGGTCCAGGAAAGGGTGTAACTGGCGCACAGCCCACAGTTGCGCAAAGGCCCTTCTGGCCATGATCGCCACCTGCTCTTAAAGCAGGAATTGCAAGTCCAGGTGAACCCCCAGATTATGTACAGGGTCTGTTTGGAGTAGTGCCACCCCATCCAAGACCAAAGGCGCAATTCTCCCTGGGCCAAAGAACCCCAAACCCAGAGCCACTCAGTCTTGGAAATTCAGGTTGGAAACTCAGGTTGGAAATTCAGTTTCAACCCGTTGCTCCCCATACAGCCCCTAACAGTCTCCAGGCACTGTGAGAGGGAGGACACGGCATCGCTTAATTCACCACAGGCTGAGACATACAGTTGAGTATCATCAGCATATTGATGATACCTCAGTTCATGGTGATGGATGATCTCACCGAACGGCTTCATATAAATGTTGAACAGGAGTGGAGAGAGTACTGAGCCCTGTGGGCGAGGGCTGGATCTCTCTTCTCCTATCAACACTGACTGAGAGTGGGTGCAGAGGAAGGAAGTAAACCAGTATAGCACAGGGCCTCCCACTCCCATCCCGCGAAGCTGCTTCAGAAGAATACCATGGTTGATGGTGTTGAAAGCTGCCGAGAGGTCAAGTAGAGCAAGGATGGTTGCACTACCCCCATCCCACTCCCGCCAGAGATCATCCAAAAGCGCGACCAATGCCGTTTCTGTCCCATATCCAGGCCTGAATCCTGACTGGTAGGGGGTCTAGATAATCCGTTTCATCCAGAAATCTCTGGAGCTGCCGTGCAACCAACCACCTTCGCCAAAAAGGGAAGATTGGAGACAGGTTGGAAATTATCCAACAGGGTGGAATCCAGCAATGGCTTCTTAGGAAGAGGGCGGATCACAGCCTCCTTAAAGTGCTGGGCACTACCCCCTCCTGTAGGGAAGCATTAATCACCGCCAGAGTCCACCCGCCTTTCACCTCCCGGGAAGCTTTCACAAGCCAGGAGGGACATGGGTCTAAAACACAGTGCTTGTGTACATACTCCCTAGGATCCTGTCCACTTCCTCAGGAGCGACAGGGTCAAACTGTTTCCAGATAACAGGGCAAGAACCTGCCTTGGGCTTCCACTGGACCAGCAACCACGCCAACATCTAACTGGGAATGAAGTTGATTTAATCTTCCAGAAAATCCGCAAATACCTCAGCGCGCCCCTTCAGGTGGACCTCAATCTCCTCCTTCCCCAGGAGGAGGAGGCTCACTTTAAAGAGGGTCGCTGGGTGATTTTCTGCAGACACAATTAGTGTGGAGAAGTATTTACACTTCGCCGCACAAATCGCCATGAGGTAGGCCTTAATAGCAGCTCTTACCCGTGTTAGATCGAATTCATCCCTTGTCTTTCATAAGTGGCGCTCTAGAAGTCTCTTCATCCGTTTCAGCCCTCTCAGTTCCTCTGTATACCACAGAGGGCAGAGAGGTCTATGGATGAGTCACATGGGCGCAATGCGGGTTGTCACATGGGCGCAATGCGGGTTGTATTTGGGTTGGGTAATGATTTAACTTTACTAGAAGTTGTCAGGTGATCAGTTATGCTTGATTCTCTTCTCAGATTCTTGCTCAGCCACTGTTTGTAAGAAGACTTCCACAAAGAAGAAAGAAAAGCCCATGTTACTTAAGGATTATGAGAGAAAAGTTATGGTGGAGAAGGCAGGGTAAGACATAAAAAGTTGCACTACTTCATAATTAATATTTAGTCTAGAGATGTTGAGCACTAAGAGTTTATCTTGGCTTAAATGATTTAAGGAAGGAGTGTAATTGGGATAGCATTAGCTACATTTTACACTTATTTTCTGAGATTTATCAAGTCATTGATAAAACACGGACGATACTTATTTGAACCTTTAACCTCATGATGACCCCATATATGAACATAAAGAAGAAAACCGATACATCCAAATTGTACACAATAGGGAACAAACAGCTTCTGTAGAAAGGAGCCTACATACTGTGTTTCCCTGAAAACAAGACCTACCCTGAAAATAAGCCCTAGCCTAATTTTTAATCGTGCCTAATATAAGCTCTACCCAAAAATAAGCTTTAGTGAAGAGGGATGGTGTGGCCAGCATAGGAGGTAGTGAGCGCATGTGGGCCGATGGTGTCTGGCAGCAGCCGCAGACCACACAACACAGGTGAGTTGATTATCTGTCCAAGCAGCAGGCGTAGGCAGAGGTGGGGGGAGGAACGTGATCTGGATGCGTCGCGCGGGCTGCGGGAAAGCCGAGAGTAGGGCTGGAGTTGCAGGCTGTTGCAGGAGGCTCATCTTCGCGCGATGGCACCGGCAGGTGGGAAGGCAGGTGATCCGGGCAGGCGGCGGGAAAGCCGAGGGTCAGTGGGCCGGAGCGGGCAGCTGGCCGCGGGAGGCTCGTCTTCATGTCTCGGCTTTCCCATGGCCCACGCGGCATGTCCGAATTGCCTCCCCCCCAATGTGCCATTGCCTCCGTCTGCTGCTTGGACAGGGAATCAACTCATTGTCAGGGTTCCAAGTAACATACCCATAGCAAACAAAACTCTGAGGCAGGCAAAATCCTCAAAGGTTTATTGGATATGTCATATTGGCAAAGGCTGGTGAAAACCGACTCTGAATACGCCCGCGGTTTTCACCTAATTAAAATGAAAGTTTGTCACTTTCCCTAAACAATCAGTCACATGGTCCAATCAGGATACTGTCCAGTTGCTAGGTGACTCCTGCAGGAATGGCCTTGGTCCCCACGAGAAAGCATTTTGTTTTGGCTACAACACCCCAACTATCTCTATTCCCCCCTCCTTAGCCCTCTTCTCCGGTGTGTGAGCAAGTCCCAAAATGGCCTCAGTCAGGCCAGCTTCAGGGCTGACACACCTGCGCAGCTCCAGAGTATGCCGAATAAGGGACTGGCGGGCTACAGCTGCTGCCGGATACCATCGGTCCCCACGCACTTGCCGCTTCTTGTCTGCGCGCTGGGGGGCGGGTCGCCCAACCGGGCCAATCACCCTGAAACCATGTTTCCCCAAAAATAATCCCTAGTGCTTATTTTGGGGCTCCAAAAATATAAGACCAGGTCTTATTTTCAGGGATACACAGTATGTACCTAAAGAGCAAGACCAATGAAAACATGTCACTTTTAGAAGAAAACAACCAAGAGCAAAGCCCACTAGCCCACTCCAATGAACCTAGCCCACTCCAATGAAGCCCCTCTGGAACTGAACTATCGCTTTCATAGCCTCCCTCTGGAAGAAAATCCAGACACTCACAAAAGAGCATTCATCAGTAGTTTCTAGTTTCTAAAAAAGAGGCACAACCCAGCATTCCTGCGACAGGAAGAAAAGTATTCCAGACTTCCCTAGGAAAAAAAAAAGATGAATATATAGGAGATTCAATTCTTAGAACAGAAACTATAGTCTGCAGATCAGGCAGTCAATCTAGGGAGGTATATAGTCTCCCTGAAGCAAAAATCAAAGATGTAACTGAGTACCTTACTAAAATAATCAACCCCATGGATTACTACCCCTTTCTTCTCCTATACGTGACACAACATGAATCTGAAAACAATAACGAGATTACGAACAGCTAGGGAATAAAGTTAAAGAATTAGGAGCACAAGTGGTGTTTTCATCTATACTTCCAACAGAAGGCCAAAATCCACTGAGGGAGCAAAGGATTTTAGAAACAAACCACTGCCTTAAAAACTGGTGTCATCAACAGAACTTCGGGTTCCTAGATTATGGTCTGCATTACCTAGATGAAGGGCTACTGGCAAGGGATGGACTGCACGTCATAAGAACTGGAAACTATATTCGGAAAAAGACTGGCTCATCTTATCAAAAGGGCTTTAAACTAAAATTGAGGGGGAGGCAGTCTTAATGACCTTTGGAACCTAATTCCAAGCAAAAAACATTCGATAACCAATCACAAAAGGAGGAAGGGAGTAAAGAGAAAAAAGAAGAAAAAGAAAAACAATGAAATAGAGCAGTGTTTCTCAACCTTCCTAATGCCGCGACCCCCACCCTGCCGCCGCAACCCCTTCCCCGCGGGTGCGCGTTGCCAGACGAGAAGCGATGAGGTGACAAAGGGGGCGTGGCACCAAGATGGGCTAGCGCGCACGGCCCTTCCGTTGGCGCCTGCGCATTCGAGGGCCTCCCGGGTACTCGTATGTGGACGGATAGAGGAGCGGTGTCTCGGTTCCTAAGACCATCGGAAATATGTGTTTCCAATGGTCTCTGTGAAAGGGTCGTTCGACCCCCAAAGGGATCGCGACCCACAGGTTAAGAACCGCTGAAATAGAGTGTGATGGAAATCCCAGTTATAAAGTAGGAAATATAAGAAACATATCCAAGACCAATAAAGGACTCAAATGCCTATACACGAACGCTCAAAGTTTAGGGAACAAACAGGGTGAACTTGAAGTATTAGTACATGAAGGCAGATATGATATAGTTGCCATTACTGAAACTTCGTGGGATGAAACTCGTGACTGGAATGTACTGATGGAAGGATACAAACTATTCAAAAGAAACAACCTAACAAAAGAGGAGGTGGAGTTTCATTATATGTAAAGGATCACTACATACATGAAAACCACCTAGAATCCATATGAGTCAATATAAAATGGAGGGAAAATGATATTGCTACAGGCCACCCAACCAAGCAGAAGAAATAGATGAACTCTTTGCTAATCAATTAACAAATGTATGTAGGAAACATATCACAGTGATAATGGGAGACTTTACCCTAGTATCAACCAGGAGACAAACTGCAGCAAGTGGGAGATCGAACAGATTCCTAACCAACTTAACTGACAACTTTGTCATCCAAAAGGTAGAGGAGGGAACTAGGGGAAAAACTATACTGGACCTACCATAATTCTTACTAATAGAAAAGAAGTGATAGAGGGAGTTGAAGTTGCTGGAACCTTGGGCAAGAGTGATCACGTCATACTGGAATTCAATATAATACAAACACAAGCAATAGAATAGAACCAGTGTCAAACTTTAAAAGAGCTGATTTTAACAAACTCAGAGAGAGCCTAAGCAAATTTTCATGGATAAAAATCGTAAATGGAAAAACCAAGAAGCGTGGGACACATTGAAAAATCTTATCATAAAAGCCCAGTCCAACACAATACCACTGGAAAAGAAAAACAAGAAATCCAAGAAGAAACCAGCATGGTTGCACAACCATCTCTCTGATAAAGAGAAAAAGAATAAGTATAAAAAATGGAAAGAGGGACACATAACAAAGGCTGAATATCAGCAGATAGCCTAATCTGCAAAGATGAAGTCAGGAAAGCAAAGGCTCAGAATGAACAAAGACTTGCAACAAAAGTCAAAGATAATAAAATTTCTTTCAACATATAAATAACAAGAAAAAAAGTCAAGGAAACAGTCGGTCCATTAAAGACAGAAGATAACAGGCAGTAGAAAGATTGCACAGCTGCTTAATTCATTCTTTGCATCAGTCTTCACACAAAAAGACTATAGCCCAACCTACCAAAAACATAATTGTAAAAGACAGACTAGAAATAAAAATTAAAACAAGCATGAAAATAGTAAGAGAACACCTTTCTGACCTATAAATCACCGGGATCTGATGGATTACATCCCAGAGTTCTGAAGGAGCTGGCAGATGTTATCTCAGAACCATTGTATCATACCTTTAAAAAATCTTGGAGTACCAGCGGGCAGGATAAGAAACAATGGATGGAAACTAATCAAGGAGAGAAGCAACTTGGAATTAAGGAGAAACTTCATAACAGTGAGGACAATTAACCAGTGGAACAGCTTGCCTTCAGAAGTTGTAGTGCTTCATCACTGGAGGTTTTTAAGAAAAGACTGGACAGTCACTTGTATGAAATGGTATAGAGTCTCCTGCTTGAGCAAGGGGTTGGATAGAAGACCTCCAAGGTCCCTTCAGGCTCTATTCTATTCTAAATTCCTTTTAGAGTTTCACTTTTTATCTTGTATATCTTTTATGTCTCTTTCAGTTTCTTAGTTCAATTTGAGTTCTTTTACCCTCTGCGCATGCGCAAAGCGTTCTGCGCATGCGCAGAGGGTAAAAGAACTCAAATGGCGGTTTCCGGGCGGGTGGGCGAAGTCTTCCGCTTCTGTGGCTACCGGCTGTCCGGCGACCTGCAGGCACAGCCGAACTGGGAGCATTTCCAAGATGGCGGGCTAGCGCGCGCGGCGACCCCTGTGAAAAGGTCATTTGACCCCCAAAGGGGTCGCGACCCACAGGTTGAGAACTGCTGGTATAGGGTCTTCAGCTTGAGCAGGGTGCTGGATTAGAAGACCTCCAAGGTCCCTTCCAGCTCTATTCTGATTCTGATCGACTAAAATACATATCTTCTGTGTTCAAGTATTTTTAAAATGGTAACAGTAGTTCTCATTTAACGATCACAATTTGGATTGGGACCAGGAACTAAATCACTAAGTGGAAAATCTCACGATCAAAACTCTGCTTATGATTTTAATTCAGCTTTTCTTTTTCCCTCAGTGCCTTGCCTTTCAAATGGTAACCCGGGTACTGGGATAATTAGCAAGAAGAGAATTAATCTTTGTATTTACATTCACTGTCAAAGAAGGAATTATAAAAGAGGAAGCAGGCACTCAATGGGGAATACACATTGAAAGAAATGCAGTGACATTTTACCATGAAACATTTCCTGAAAGCTATCTGCTAATTTTTAAATGTCATTTCTTTGGCATGTAATATTTAATATTCATAGATACATTATACAATCTACAACCACAGTTGGGACCAAAATTTCTATTGCTAAGCAATGTGGTTTTTAAGTAAGATGTGCCTGATTTTACAACATTTTTTACCATGGTTGTTAAGCAAATAAGTGAAGTTAAGTGAATTGTTGTTGTTAAACTTTTCCCATTGACTTTGCTTTTTGGAAGCTGACTGGGAAGCTCACAAATGAGATCACATGGTCCCAGGATGCTACAACTATAAATATATGCTGGTTGCCAAGCGTCTAAATTTTGATCATGTGAACATAGGGATGCTGCGATGTTTGTAAGTGCGAAGATCAGTCATAAATCACTTTTTTTCAGTGCTGTAATAACTTTAAATGGTCACTGAATGGTTGTAGGTTGAGGTCTGTCTGTAATATCCCAGTCCCTATATGCATTTGTTTAAAATAACGTAGCAGCAATTAGATAGTATAAAGAGTGCTTGACTTGCTTTATAGCCAGTTCCTTGGTTCATAATCTCACCCAACACAAATTCTGTTTGTCTGAAGATTACCCATACTGATTCCTTATTCTGGAAAAAAATCCATTATCTAGCACAAGGAAAAATATAAATACTTAAGTGGTAGCTTTAAAAAAATAAGAATGTGATAATATTTGCGAGAAAGTTAGATTATTATGAGATCCTTATATAGCCTGCATAACTTCATACAATGTATGTAAAGTTTTCAAACTATACTACAGTACTTTAAACTTACTCCTAGAAAACTGGGTGACACAGTTTTGTGCTAGGTTGGCTCCTTTCTGTAAGGCTGCTTCCAATCAGTGTTGATAGGAATGAGAGATCCAGCCCACGGCCACTTGTTTGTGGCAGGGCTCAATACTCTCCACTCCTTTTTAACATCTACATTAAGGGTGGGGAACATCCAGTCTGCGGGCTGTATAAGATCTGTGAAATCATTTAGTCGGGCCCTGCCAAGGCAACTGCAGGCGGGATTTGAAATTCAATAAATCTAGGAGCTTTTTTCATAGTAACATAAATTTATATTAAGTGAATCATAATAATAATGTAAATTTTGAGGGACAAGCAAGGAATATCCATTTCGAGATACGACACATACAAGTACATGACAATCCTGACACATATGCTTCTTGTTGGCTGTCTGCAGCCTATATGTGTTGCAGTGGATCAAAGCAAAATAATTGTGTCGCTGGCGACACACTTGCGTACTGGATAGTTATTAAAACTTAAGTGGTGTGACATACTGCAAATGGCAACTACAAAGAAAAAAAATGATGCAGAGTGTTGTTGTTTCCAAGAGAAATAGAAAAATGATTATTTTTTTGTTGAAGTTGAACAGTGTCATTATAGCTCAAAACAAGCTAACTTCAATGAATTGGGAGGCCAAATGCATCTGGTGCTCTTCAGTGGAGTTTGGAATCACAACAAACCACTTTCACTAGGCTTTGTGACAGAGACAATGTTATTCAGACAAGTTATGTAATGAGCAAGCTAATTGCAAAGAAGCTGAGGCCTCATGTAGAGGGAGAGCTTGTGAAAGAATCATGGTATCTGCTGTGGAGTTGTTAGCACCAGACAAAGTAAAATTGTTTCAGAATGTTAGTTTGTCTTGAAGAACCGTCTCAGAGCGGATTACTGACAGTGCAAGATATTGAAAAAACACTGAAGGATTCTGCAGGAGATTTCCAATTTTTATCTCTTGCTTGTGATGAGATGACGGATATAACAAATACTGCCCAACTGGCCATTTTCAATTATGGGATAAGTGCAAAGTTACACAGAGGAACTGCTGTCATTGAAAGCCATTGCATGGCACTACAAGAGGTGAAGACTTGTTTAAGAGATTTTGTCAACACTGATTTGCATTTTCACCTACATTCTTCCTTCGCTTGCAGCTTGACAATAACGGAGGCGGGTGGATGGAATGCAGGGGTGGGAGAGTGGTATTCAAGCATCCGTTGGCTTCCGTGAGATGTGCTGGCATCTCAAGGACATGCTGAGCAAATGTCTCGGCATGGCTGGCTGTTTCCCATAACAAATGAAATGAGAAGTGCCACTGGAGCCCAGGAGCGTATTTCCGATGTGGGAAGAAGGGTCACCAAGCGGCGAATTGCCTCATGCTGCGGCCAGCATCTGCATCGCAAGCCCTGGCTCAGCCAAAGCCAAGGAAACCACCTGCAAAGCCGAAAGAGAAAATGTGGGTAGCTCAACAGGTCAAGGAGGTCTCTCCCCAATCCAGCGAAGGGGAGAGAACTTCGACCCACGATCAGCCCAGCTTGGTCTTCTATGAAAGCGACAACAAAGGGGAAGATGACCCAATGGTAAATGGCACCATCATCCCTATGACAACCCGGGTGGAGATTTTGGTGCCCTCGGGAGTAAGAGGGGGTCCTCACGGCCTTACCAATAAGTCCAAACTTGGGGTGCACTCGGTACCTAATTAGCCTTCAGGCTCATAATTAAAAAATATTATCTGACCATAAGTCCACCAGTTTGGCCTCACCATCATTTCTTTTCTAAAGAGAGGTTCCTGGGATGATACCCAAAGAGGAATTTTTGTGGGGAACTTTATGTCTATTCCAAACCCTTCTGGCATATCTAACAAAGTAAATTTTCCAAAGTAAATTTTAGAAGAAAGTGTCTTCTAAAAACTGGCAGTAGGTTTGGGAGTTGTTTGGGAGTTGTTTCAGTGATTCTATAGACTATCTTGTGAGGTGGTGGACTCTCTTCTAGACCTGTGTTAGCAGATGGTTGAGCTAGAATGATCCCTGAGGTACCATCCAATTCTTATAGTCTAGGATTTTTAATTAATATGTGAGAATGCCTAATCAGAACTTTTATTCAAGATGTACAGAACTCTGTGCAATAAAATATTAGCAAATTACATTTCCAATTCAACTTTTGAATGATGGAATTGCAAAATTCACTAAATCCACCAAATGAACATACACTGTGTGCACAATTATTAGGCACATTGTATTTTGGAGGATTAATTTTATTATTGAACAACTACAGTGCTCTTGGTCAATCCAAAATGGTAATAAACCTCAAACCTGAATATTTAAGAAAGTAAAAGTGAGGTTTTGGCTTTCTTAGGAGAATATTAATGTGTGCACAATTATTGGGCAACTATTAGTGTGCAGAATTATTATGCAACTAAATGAAAATGTTCCCATCTCACTCATTTATTTGCATCTGTTAAAGTGAGAATAATAAATAACTCAAAATGTACAAATAAACATTTCTGACATTTCCAAAAAAAAAAAATCAGTGACTTAATATAGCCATTCTTCTTTTCAATAAATCATAAGTCTTCCATTCATGGAGTGTCAGTTTCTTGATCTGTTGACGATCAACTTTTTATGCAGCAGCCACCACAGCCTCCCAGACACTGTTCAGAGAGGTGTACTGTTTTCCTTCACCGTAAATCTCCCATTTAAGAAGGGCTCACACGTTCTCAATAGGGTTTAGGTCAGGTGAGGAAGGGGGCCATGTCATCTTTAGGGCCTTTACTGGCTAGCCACGCAGTGGAGTACTTCGATGCATGTGATGGAGCATTGTCCTGCATAAAAATCATGGTGGTCTTGAAAGAGGCAGACTTTTTCCTGTACTGCTGCTTGAAGAAAGTGTCTTCTAAAAAGTAAGTTTGGAGGTTGATTTTAAGTCCATCTTTAACCCAAAAAGCTCCAACTAGCTCAACTTTAATAATACCAGTCCATACTAGTACCCCACCTCCACCTTGCTGGCATCTGAGTCAAAGTGGAGCTCTGTGCCCGTTACTGATTCAGCCATGGGTCCATCCATCTGATCTGTCAAAAGTCTCATCTCAGTCCATAAAACCTTTGAAAAATCTGTCTTCGATATTTCTTGGCCCAGTCTTGCTGTTTCAACTTATGTGTCTTGTTCAGTGGTGGTCAGGTTTCAGCCTTCCTTACCTTGGCCATGTCTCTGAGCACTGAATACCTTGTACTTCTGGGCACTCCATGTAGGTTGCAGTTCTGGAATATGACAGCACTGGAGGATAATGGGTTCCTGGTAGCTTCACATTTGATTCTTCTCAAATCTTTGGTGGTTAATATGTGTCTTTTTTCTCAACATGTTTCTGGCAACCCTGTTGTCTATTTGCAACAAAACGTTTGTTGGTTCTGTGATCATGCCCCAATATCTTAGCAATTTCAAGAGTGCTGCATCCCTCTGAAAGACTTTGTACAGTTTTTGACTTTTCAGAGTCAGTTAAATCTCTTTTTTGGCCCATTTTGCCTGAGGAAAAGAAGCTGCCTAATAATTATGCACACCTTGATATAGAGTGTTGATCTCTTTATACCACACCGTCCCTCATTACACAAATACACCTCACCTGATATGCTTATTCTAAGGATTGCCTCTCCCTCTAACTTAAGAAAGTGAGAACTCTTGAAATGAAGTATTTCAAAAGGATCTTTTATTAAGCAGAAGTGAAAACAATCAGTTCAAAGCAACGTCTGAATACCCTTAGGCAAAACAGGTAGAGTTAAAGCAGTAGAGACCCCTCCCATTAGCCAGAAGGCAGATTCTAGCCAATACACAAGTGTGAAAATGTTTTCTTTATCAACTGCTCTGAGAACCGGATAAACATACATTTCTCTGACTATCTTCCGTTATCCATTAAAGTGAAACATCCCACATTGCCCCTCATAAACCTTCTCCATAGGTGAAGAGATCTCAAAATGCTTGGCATCAGGGTATAAGTTGTAAACCATCAGTTGACACAGGCAATGCTAATAAATCGAACCCAAGGCCCCCCTTCTCTCAATTCAATGGCAGTATCACTCTTAGGGATCTGACACTTATATCCACTAAGCATTCAAGTTTATACAACTTGGAGGTGGAAAATATGCATAAAATGATGTTATGGTCAAAATACTCACTTGCCTAATAATTGTGCTCAGTGTGTATATATTTAATTTTCATATAGTGACATTTGCTTTTTTGCAGTATAGAGGAGCTAAGTTTCCCATGCTACATTTCTGTACCTAGAACTGAAAGAATATGTGCGTACTTCACTTTCTCTTCCTTAGTAAATTTATATCAGAGGGGGCAAGGGGGGCGGCAGGTGGCTCACCAAACTGGTCCTGTCCCTGCGCCCCCGCCGCCCATGTCCACCCAATCACCCGCTCGCCGCTTTTCCCGCCACACTTTTCCTGCCTTCCACCCGTGCCGGCTCCGCGGCGCTTTGTGGCTCCAAAGCAGCCCACTGGCTTCTCAACCGGCCACCTGCCTGCTCTCTTTGCGGATCAGCCCAGCCGACCCCCGGCGTCACTCTAGGAACTCGGATCGCAGCGCCGGGTTGGAAGTCAGTGGGCTGCTTCAGAGCCCTAAGTCCCGCAGAGCTGGCACGGGAGGCACGGGTGGAAGGCGGCCTTTTCTACAGCATCCCTCTTCAGCTCGCCCTGCAGGGCTCTGCCTTTGCAGAAACGGGGCGGGCGGTTTTACGGAGGATTGGCGGGGCGGATGCGCGGCCCTCCGGGATGGAGAGCAGGGCCAGAGACTCTAGGAACTCGGATCGCAGCGCCGGGTTGGAAGTCAGTGGGCTGCTTCAGAGCCCTAAGTCCCGCAGAGCTGGCACGGGAGGCACGGGTGGAAGGCGGCCTTTTCTACAGCATCCCTCTTCAGATCGCCCTGCAGGCAATGTTCCCTCTAAGCTGCGCGGCTGCGCGGCCGCGCACGTGAAAAGAAAACTCCGCGCAGCAGTTTCCAACTGCGCGCAGTGATTTGAAACGGGATGCAAAGTCTCCTCCTCCAGGAAGGCAGCACTCGCTCTCTGGCTGAAGCTCAGCCCTTCTGGGCCCCTGGTTTACTTTTTAGCCCCCCCATCGGCTTGGCAGTTCAGTGGCTCAGCATCAATGCCACGTGGGGAACAGCCCCCGGCGCTCTTCCCCGGCTCTCTCTCTCAGCCGCTCCTCCGGCGGAGAGGAGCTTTTCAGCCAGTCGCCTGAGGCTCTGGTTTCCCCCCCTCCCCCAAAGCAGCCATCCCCTCGCTCAGCCTCCCCCGGGGAAAAGTCCTGCATGGTGCCCACGCCCACCCTCCAACT
>QLTV01003109.1:56919-89417 GCA_003457575.1 Thermophis baileyi | reverse complement strand
ATATAAGAAAATAAGAGAAATAATAAGAGAAAACATGGAATAATTGAACAATGGTAGATTGCAACTTTATATAAATATGTGTTACTATTAGAAATATATAAGAAAATAAGAGCAATAATGAGAGAAAACATGGAATAATTGAATAATGATAGATTGCAACTTTATATAAATATGTATTACTATTAGAAATATATAAGTTGGTTGAAAGTAATAACTATTACTAATGCTATTAGTTTTATTTGTATTAGAATGTGTGACACCCAGGTGCCACATTGTTCACGCATTGATATGTTTGTAAAAAAATAAAAAAGTAATAAACTTATTTAAAAAAAACTTTTCTCTACATTGAATTTCATTTTGTTCGATAGGGCCCAGTGTTCAAGTCTGTCAAGATCCATCTGGATCTTGCGCCTATCTTCTGCAGTGTTAGCTATTCCTGCCAGCTTAGTATCATCTGCAGATTTGGTAAGTTCCCCTTCTATTCCCTCATCTAAGTCATTTATGAAGATATTGAAGAGTACTGGACCTAAGACAGAACCTTGTGGTACCCCACTGCTTACTTCCCTCCATGTATACATAGACCCGTTAAGGACTATTCGTTGGGTACGGTTTGTTAGCCAGTTACAATAATTTGGTTTCTTTCATTTCAAGTGTTTATTAGCAAGGATTGGTCAACTCATTGTCGTTCTTTTTTTCTGCAGCAAATATGAAGATGAAGAGGATGAAGAAGAGATAACAGTTAAAAAGCAACTGGTGAGTCTGGAAGGGGTCTGCAAGGAGTCTGGATCCCCTCATAAACTTTACATAAATGTAAAGTTACCAGGTGAATAATCTTTTTCCCTGTCTTCTTTTTTCAGACTTATGTAGAAGAACAGAAGGAGTTGAAGGAGAGGTAAGGCAAGAATTCATTGTAGTTATTAGCTATCTGGAAGCTAGGAACTCAATGGAAACAACTTGGGTGGTTCAAAATCTTCATACTGATTGCTCAGTATGTGTACATATCCTCCAAATAGTAAATGTTTATCAAAAAAGAGGTGTGATGTGGGAGTAAATCATCTTGGAACCCTGTTCCTACATAGGCATTGGGGGAGTAAGGTATAATTATTTCATATTTGCTTAGTGTACTTTCTATATGCTCATCAACCTGTCCATCTTTTATTCCATATCTCTTAAGGTTGAGTCTTAAGAATCTTAAGATAGATTCTGGGGTTAATTTCAGTTTCACTTTTTATTTTTCTGGAGCTTTGTCCATAAGCAAAGAATATTTGGTGGCAACTGAAGTACTGTTAAGTATCCTGCTGGGGTTGTTTGGAGCAGAGAATTTCTCTTTGGTTGTATTTGAACATTCCATTGAACCAAAATGTAATTTGCTTGGCTTTGTTTCTTTGAACCCAGTTCTCATTAGAAAATTATAGTTCTGGATTAGTGGTTTAATGAACCCAGTTATTTAATTGATAAGCCATGGCTAAAAGTATTGCAATTTACTAATTGAATCTAATTATTGTAGTTGTAAATGTCTGTGACTATGTGCTGTGTGGTGGTATTGATTTTTAACCTCCAAAAACACTTGACATTATATTAAACCTACCTTTGTCTCTGATGCAGCTTCCGAAAGTTTGTGGCAGAAAGTGATGAAGAAGAAGGTGACAATGGCAAATCTTCAGCTCTACTTCAGAAACGGGTTAAAAGTAAGGAAGAGAAAGTATGTGTCTATATGAGGTAGTATTATCTAGGTCTTTCTTTTGCTCATCTAAGCAGGATACTGTTCTGGAACTCAGCTTCTTAGTTTCTGAGGGGGAAAGATGGGAAATACATATTTTTTTTCTGTTTAGTCCTCCAGACTGTCTGAAATAGTAATCATCTCTTCAGATTGGAAGGAACTTTACTTGAATGTCACAGAGGATATCTTCTTCCTATGATGACTTTTTCTTGACCACTTCTGATATTCCAAGAGTTCTCAACAGTGACATGTCTTTCTAGTATTTCAGATACCCATTCTTTAAAAGAAATAGGATGCTGAATGTGTTCTCAGAATCTTGTATGCAATTTATCTGTATTATAGAATACACTGGCCTCTCATGAGATGCTTCACTGGGTCTAGGGAACTAGGGACTGTAATGTCCATGGTTATTCCAGTCTGTATTGAACCATTGCAGATTTCTTTGGTTTACAGGTAGCCCTCAACTTACGACCACAATTGAACCCAAAATTGTTGTTGCTAAGTGAGAAATTTGTTAAGTGAGCTTGCCCCATTTTACAACTTTTCTTGCCACATTTGTTAAGTGAATCACTACAGTTGTTAAATTACTAACACGGTTGTTAAATGAATCTGGTTTCCCCATTGACTTTGCTTGTCAGAAGGTTGCAAAAGGGGATCACATGACCCTGGGATACTGCAACTGTCATAAATGTGAGCCAGCTGTCAAGCATCCAAATGTAAATCATGTGACCATGGGAGTGCTGCAATGGTCATAAGTATGGAAAATGGTCATCTTTTTTCAGTGCCGTTGTAACTTCAAACAGTCACTAAGCGAACTGCTGTAAGTTGAGGACTACCTGTGATTTTTTAAAAAGACTGCCGAGAAATGTAGAAAACACTTCCAAGAAATGTTAACAACTGATGATGATATATAAAATATTTTGAAGGAGGAAACGGAGGAGAGAGTTGAGAAGAGGGAAGATGCACAAACTGACTTTTATTTTGTTTTATTTTTGCAGAAAAGGTAATGATAGAGGTATAAAATCTTTGGGATCATTCAAACTATATGTAGTATATAGAAGTTCAAATAGACTACACTATAGAACAGGTGTCAAATTCACGTCATGGTGGTGTCACATGACGTATCGGGACTTTTTCCCCCTTTGCTAAACCGGGCGTGGGCGTGGCCAGCGCGTGACGCATACGGCCCACGGGCCGGGAGTTTGACACCCCTGCTATAGAATAACTAAATATTTATGAATAAGCTATTTAAAGTCTCTACACTAGTTTCAGCCAACAAAGCTGGAATATCTGGAAATTTAATTATTTTCAGTTCAATTGGAGCAGCTTTACATCTTGCTGATTCTCTGCTGCTGTGCTGAATAAATCATTTACCATGGGTCAACTGTCTTATGAGAACCTGGCCATCCAGTTTTGTCAACTGCCAATTAAACTTAATGACAAATGGCAGATATCATGACATCATGAGGCAAAGGATAATTTGCTTTATCCTTTGCCATTATACAACCAGTCTAAACTTCAGTATCACCCAACTCTCTTTTAAAATAGCCCAGATATTATTTAGGTTTTGAAAACTTGGATTATAATTGAGAAAGACACTCAATTTTTCAGTAGCCAAATATATATTGGTATTTTTAAGGGCAAAATAAAGTACAAATATTTGGACCAAAAATTATCTAACTCAAGGGTGAATTTGAAAGTAATTAAAATGCAAATAAAAATCCCACAACATGATGCTGGAATTATAAAGGGGTGTTAGTGTTGTCAGTTTAACACTTAATCTCTTTCTTCCAGGAACATGAGGAAGCAGACTATATCAGCTGGTTGAAAGGTCAAAAGAAGCTAGAAGCAGAGAATGAACTTCAAGATCTGGCTAGTAAAGGGCTGGGGACAATTGATGTGGATGACTGTACAAATGGGTTGGAATAGCTGGAAGTTATTTTGGTTTAGCATATAATTGATTCTTGGTGATTTAATAGGCCCTATAAATCCAGATAACAATTATTTAACTGACTTGGATTATTCTCTGAAAATAATCTATTTTCTATCTAGAACTTCAATTTGAGAGTACTAAGTAAGGAAGAAGGACAGACTATTCTTGACCATTTGAGTGGTTTCTTTTATTGATCATCCTCTGGCTAATTTTAATTTCAAGTTGCTGCAATAAAATAATGGAAGGAAAAAGGCTCATGTGAAGGTGGCAGTATCAAAAAACAAAAAACTTGAAAGATCTTGTTAGTGTTCTCTGTGTCTCATCATAGTCTGTCCACCACCTTTCACAGTTTTAGGATAAAATGGTCATAAAAGAGTTCTGTAGATCATCCCTGAGCAAAGAGAAGTGGGCTGGCAGTCATCTTTCAATTTAATGGTGATTCTTGTTCACATTTTCATTCTTAGTAATATTGGATTTCATCTGTGTATTTCTAATTATCTCCACAGATACCACTGAAAATATACTGGAATGATCCAAAACTGGATGAAAGGGAGCAGTTTCTGAGAGATTATATCTTAAACCAATGTTATAAGGAAGGAAGCAGTGAGGAGGAGCAGGAACAGGAGCATCAACAGAAAGGGTTAGTACTTTTTAAGCTTTTGACTTTTTTCTTCCCCTTCAAAATTGGAGAAAGAGTGAGCTAATAGGAAAGGAATTCATTGATTTCTCACAGTCTACTAATAATTTATTACATAGATCTATATTCCAATTTATGTATAAAAACTTTGAGGTTATCACAGCTCATTAAGGATGTAACTCGGTGTGCAACAGCTATGAAAAAGGCAGTTCTGTGTTAAGGATCATTTGGAAAGGGATTAAAAATAAACTTGACCCTCTGTGAGACATTCAGAATTTTGTGTACTGAAGTGGATGTGGTAGCCACATTTGAAACAAGAAGTGATAGAATCGGAAAAGTGTGTAAAAAACTGCTAGAATGATTGGGGGTTACAACACCGTCTCTGAATGGATGGATCTGTTTCATTTATGAAAAAGCAACTGAAGGATGATGTGATGAGATGTATAAGGAGATGTATAAAATCATGTACAGTGTGCGGCAGATGGCCAGAGAGAAGCTTCTTCTCTTCAGACTTTAGAACTAGGGGTCATTCAGTGCAGCAGGTTGGAAATCTAAAAAAATAAAAAATAAAAGAAGGTTCTTTGCTTGGCACATAGCTACTGTTATCTGTGGAAATTAATTCTCACAAGATGGGATTTACACTGACTTGAATACTGTAGCTTTAAAGGGGGATTGAATAAATTAAAAGAGAATAGACCTGTTACACTGAATGTTACCTCAGATGTGGGGGAAGCATATCTCCAACTACCAGTTAGAAGGGAATATTGGTAGGGAGAGTTATCTCCATTTTGAGTTTTTGAGCACCCCAGAAACACTGATTGATCACTGTGAGAAACCAGTTGCAAGACTACCTCGGTTTGATAACAAAAAGGCAATTCCTCTGTTCTTATGTAAACTTGTTCCTGGTATTAGAGTAGCCTAATTCTTCCTTTATTTGTTCAGTATGTTTGCATGCAATCTAAGTATAGCTTTAGCTACCAGGCATTACATAGAATTAAGTTAGCCCAGTGATGGCTAACCTTTTTGCCATTGCGTGCCAAAAGCGGGGGGAGCGGGGGGGGAGGCGCACGCGCATGCCCACACCCATAATTCAATGCACCCCACCCCCTGCACATGTGTGCGCACCCCCCTGCGCTTCCCCCGCTTTTGGCATGCGATGGCACAGTGGGCCTGTTTTTCACCCTCCCCAGGCTCCAGAGGCCTGGGGAGGGTGAAAACGGCCTCCCCCACCCCCCCCAGAGGCCTCTGGAGGCCAGAAACGCCCTCCCAGAGCCTCAACGCGAGCCCTTTACTTACTCAAAATGGGCCACTGGAGACTCCTGGGAGGGGAGGGGGGCGTGGGCAGCCGGAAATCAGGTGGCACGCTGGAGCTCCCGTGCCGGCAGATATGGCTCCGCGTGCCACCTGTGGCACGTGTGCCATAGGTTCGCCATCACGGCACTAGTCTGTTTTTGTCTCTCGTCTACTTCCTCCTCTGTTTTTCAATTGTTAACTAGACTGACAACATAGTAACTTGTCCAATAGTATTGTAGCAATCTCTGCAGTCCTCCTAGAAATTGAACTTTGGCTCTATTGGCTGCTTGAAAGAATGTTTGATTTCTGTGGCCAATCAGAGTAGGAGTTGTGAGAAATGGTCATTGATTATTGATAGGGGTATATTTACCACCAGGCTGTTTAATTGAAGTATGGCCCCGAGACTGCCTAAATTTGGGTAGGGTCCAAACATTCGGAGTAAACCGCGATATAGCATTAACATCATAAGATTGGTGTATTCCATTTAAGTGCTATACTTTGTAAAACAGTTCCCTTGATTTAAACTTAATTCATTTGCCAAATATTGTAAATTGTTCTGTATCTAGTAAAGTATAGAAATGCTTTATAAATAATTTAGCTACAATTTAGATTATAACTCCAGTGGAGATAGGACCTATTTTTGAAATAATGCTGCTACTGAGAATTCCTGAAGTGTTATGCAATGTGCTGGGGCAGAAAGAGGAATATTGAATTGTAGAAAATATTTCAGCTGTGTTTGATCAAGTCAGTTTCTTAAACTTTTTGCTCCCAGGACCCCTTCCCTCTTTTAAAAGTTAATGAGGACCATGAAAAAGTTTTCATTTGTATGGATTATATTTATTAACATTAAACATTAAAATTGATGCATTTGTAAAATATTTATTGATTGAATAACAATATTAAGTTCATTAAATATTAACATAAATATTTTTCATGAAAATTCCCAATATTTTTAACAAATTAAGTTACATTGTTTTAAAGTTTTGCAAATATCTGGCATTTTGATTTCATGGACCCTTAAGAGGGTCTTGGGACCACCAGTGATCCTAGAATCATGCTTTTAAGAAACACTGACTTACTTAATACTGTGTCCGATATGTGCTGCCTCCCCATAGGCTACCTAGGATCCAGCTGGCTGTTTCAGACTCATCAGATGAGGGCGAATTCTTCTTAAAGAAGCAAGAGGATTTTGAGCGCAAGTACAACTTTCGTTTTGAGGAACCTGAAGCACAACATGTAAGTGTGGTAGAAGTGGCTAGAAATCTGAATGGGAAGGCCAAATGCTCAGTTCAAAAAATATTGGGTAAAAGCCTCTTTCTCTTTTCACTCCCATTCCCTCCCTAACAGGTAAAAACATATCCCCGCATTATTGCAACATCTGTCCGTCGAAAGGATGAGCACCGTAAAGAGAAGCGCCAAGAAATACGGGAGCACAAGAGAAAAGTGAGTGGCATGGAATCTGGCCTAAATCTTGAACAATGTACCTCATTAATCAATGTACCTCATTTATCTCTTAATCAACACTCTCTTTCCTAGTTTATGGACTTACTTATTTGTTTAAAAGGAGAGGGAACAGAAGCAGCAGGAGCTGAAGCACCTGAAGAACCTGAAGCGTCAGGAGATCCTGGAACGGCTAGAGAAGCTACATAAGATCACTGGTAGAGCAGGTAACAGTTTTCAAGAAAGTGACCTGGAAGGAGACTTTGATCCCCATCTGCATGACCAACTCATGGAGGTGAGTGTTCTTTCCTTTGCTTAGACAGAATAAGACATAGACTGCTGTAGTGTAAATCTGATTTCTACTTTTCAAGTTTAAGAGTCTTGATTGTGTGGAACTGGGGCTGTGGTAGAATAGCAACCAGCTTAAAGTCACCTAGGGAGTTTATGGCAGTAGTGAAATTTAATGGTGGAACTGCTCAAAATTCAGGTTTTTTTTTTCCTTTGTTCTTTGCATGACATGACAAGTCCTTGCTTGCCTAAGTACGTGCTTACTGTAAATCTAGATTTGGCTTTGTGTACGGCTGGTTGATTGACCATTTTTGGAGAATATGGCAACAGAATGCATGAACTAGAAATGCCTGGCAAAAGTAACCTTCCCAAGAACCCAGCAAAATTTTTAACTGTTAAAGGCATTGTCCTTAAAGCCTGCTGAAACTAAGGAGTAGCTCAAAAATGTTCCAGCATCTTCACTAGAAAACAGAGTTTTCTTACTGCACTGATCAGAGTAAAACATCTGTTGTTTATAATTCAGAATGACATACTATTTAATATCCATGAATATCCTACTAAATTTGCAAGGGCTTGGTTGCTCACTTATCATTGCCCTTGTTACTCTCGCCATTTGCATTTTTAAAACACCTGTCTTCAAATAACTGCCCAGGTAATCCCTAACCAAGCCTAATTGATCTAAAAAAAGTTGAGCAGGATTACATTTGGTTAGTTTGTGGATGGGAAATGATGAAGAAATACCAGAAATGTAGACTAGGCTGGAAAGCTGTAAAAACATTCTGAAAAAATGCAGACCTCTTCCATTTTATCATCAAAAAAATTATATGTACATGTCCATACAATCACTGGAACTCAAGCTTGACTTGAAGGAGACTTGTTTGTGTGATAGGATGTGTCACACATCCCACTCGGTGCATGCAGGGGATCTTGGGGCCACAAAGTAGGCTCATTTGGAGAAAAGATCCATAACAACCCAAATCATGGTATTCTCAGTGCTCTCTGGTAATTCCATAATAAAGTTCATTGATATTTCCTTCCTTGAGGGGCTCACCACGGTCTGCAGCAGGTGGTCTTCTGGGTAGCCTTTTTGCCAATGCACACACAGGGCAGCTGGCTACATAGGTCTCTATGTCCTTTTTCATGCATGGCCACCAAAACTGTTGTTTTACTTGGTGGAGAGTTTTCACAAACCCAAAGTGCCCTGCCGCTTTCATATCGTGGTTGGACTGTAATACCAGGGCCCACTGGCTTGCCGGAATATACAATTTGACCCCCATCCCTGCCAACCCATCTCTAATCGAGAGCTCATTCCTATGTTGCTGAAACAATTCATTTCCGCTAAAGCCCCTCCTAGAGTTTGCACTAGATCTTCAGCTACTGGCATTGGTGAGGCTCGCTGTTGTCTTGTGAGGACTGGCATGGCTACTTGCTTGGATGATGGAGTTGACTTCTTCTTTGGTACTGTTATACTGTGGCAACTGGAGAGGGCATCTACAAGGAAGTTCTTTTCCCTGGGTAGACAACGAAGTGTGAAGTCAAACTGATTGAAGTACTGAACCCATTGAATTTTCTTGGGGGATAGCTTTGGGGTGGGGGGTTAGCTCTTCCAAATTCTTGTGGTCAGTCCACACTTCGAAAGGAATTCTGCTGCCTTCCAGGAACTGCCTCCACATGAGGAGGGCCCAGCGGACTGTGTAGGTTCCTTTTCCCAGACAGCCCATCACGTCTCCCTCTCAAGAGAGAGTGAGAAGTGTAGGCACAAGGCTGTACTTCCCCCTTCGCATTCCTATGGAGAAGCACTGCTCCCACAGCCACGTTACTGGCATCCGCTTGAATTATGAATGGCTTGCCTGGGTTGGGGTGCTTTAAAACTGGCTCAGCGGTGAAGAGGTGTTTTAATTTCTCAAATGCCACTTGGCACTCCAATTACTACTTTAAGGGTTGATTGGGTCTGGGCTTGATTACCCCTTCTGTCTTTTTATAAGTTTGTGATGGGCAGGACAATCTGGGCAAATGTAGAGATGAACTGCTGATAAAAGTTAGCAAAGCTGAGGAAACTCCGTAACTGTTTCCTCGTACAAGGGGCCTCCCACTCTAGGATTGCCTGCACTTTCTCAGGGTCCATTTCCATACTGTTCTGCGAAATACTGTACCCCGGTTAATCCAATCTGGTCCTATGAAAGTCATACTTGGATAGTTTCACATAAAGCTACGCCTCTCTGAGCTTCTCGAACATAGCCCTGACCAATTTTACATGCTCCTTCATTGTTTTGGTATAGATCAAAATGTCATCTAAGTACATTAGGACTCCTTTATGCAGATGTTCATGTAGGACCTCATTTATCAGTTGCATGAAGATGGCCGGGGCCCCATGCAGTACAAATGGCGTCACTCGGACCTCCTCCGGCTTTTCAGCTTTTGCTGTCGGCCATGCCCCAGCGGGCTGGGCACCTGCTTCACACTGGGATGGTGCCGGTGCTTCTTGAGCCAGACTTTCTCCTGATCTCTTCTCCTCTAAGTCTTTCTCTGTAAACAACATCATTCCTCAAACCTCCTGGTGGGTTCCAGGCAGAGTATTACTGTGAGAATTAGCTTGATATCAACTGTCCCACTCAGTGCATACAACAAATAAAGACTCCTGGGCTATTTTTTGTTTCTAAGAGTATAATTTACTGAGCAGTTATGGATATGGAAATAGTTAAACCAATTCTAACGGTTTCGCATGCAAACAGCATAGTTAAATGTTCCCCTTTTCCCTGGCCCTCTCTTTGTCACTTTATTCCATCCAATCAATTATGTTCAGTTTGTTTGGGGAACAGACTCTGGTGAGCTTTCCCAGCTGGTGACCTTGGAATGCTGGTATGTCTCCTTCGGAGTTAGTGCTCTTGCATTCCATTACCCCTTCCCTTGCATTCCAACCCACTTCTCCCTGTTGCTTTTTGTCTGGCTGTGAGCAGGGTTTGCGAATCTGGTCATGACAGTATGTGCCTAGATTAACAATCATTGTTATTATCAAATTTATTTGCCACCCATCTCATAGTTCAAGGCGACTCTTGAGTGGGTATTGTGGAGTTATTCTTTGGCAAGAATACCAGCCACTTTCAGGAAAGTAGTCCCTTTTAGAGCTAGGAACATGGCTAGGAGTCGTGGTGCAGTGGTTAGAATGCAGTACTGCAGATTAATTCTGCTCACAGTTGACTGCCTGCAGTTCGGCAGTTCAATTCTAACCGACTCAAGGTTGACTCAGCCTTCCATCCTTCCAAGGTTGGTAAAATGAGGACCTGGATTGTTGAGGGCAGTATGCTGACTCTAAACCACTTAGAGAGGGCTGTAAAACACTGTGAAGTGGTACATAAGTCTAGGTGCTTTTGTCAGCGTTCCAGTAAACACCCCCAATGGAATAAATCTCCGAGGCTAGAAGTTCCTCAAAGTTCCAATTTATTAGGGATGTCATGTTGGCATATCTGGGGAAACCAGAATCTGAAAGCTTCCAGGGTTTCCCCACCCAGTTGAAAGTTCACAACCCTGCCCCACACCCACAAGCTGATCACATGGTCCAATGAAATCTTCATGCTCAATTGGATACTGTCTCCATGCAGGTGCAGGCACATTCGTCCTTGAGTAAGGAATTTTGTTATGACTAAGTTCCTACCGCTCCAACAAAAAAACCCCTCCCAATTTCCCAGGCTAAAATATGTGACAGTTGAAGCAAACAGAAATAATGGCTTCCAGAACTGACAGCTATTGCTATTGCTATTTACATGCTATGTTTTGGGTAGAAGTTGGTGAGATTTATAGGTGCAACTATTTGTTTCTGTAGGGATGAGCCTCTCTCATTAAGTACAAAGGCCTTAACTATTTAAATATTTTTACTTGGTAATAGGAGTAAAGTAAATGAGTAAAGAATAAAGGTAAAGGAATAAGGGTAAAGGAAAATAAATGCAGTTTATTTTTGCCAGTTTAATATACTGGCATGTTAATATTTTGATAAAATTTGTGGCTTCCCAATTATATTAAAATCTCTAATTGCTGGCAAGCTGGTTGCATATGAGCTTCTGCTGCAAAGGTAAGCAATTGCAGCATCCAAACAGTTGCAGATCATGTCTGTCTCGAGGGAGGAGTTTGTCACAGAGAGCAGGCACTGTATCCGCAAAACAGTTTCAATCAGCTATACTTTTTTGCTTAAAAAGATCAAATAGGGAGGAAAAATGTGCCTTCAAGAATGCTAAAGATTTATTTCCTCCAGGACAAATAAATCTTGAATGTTATCTTTTCCTTATTTAGAACTATTTTGGGGATATGTACTATGGAGTTGGTGAGGAAGAGAAACCACAATTTGAAACTGAAGAAGGAATTGACGGTATGTTGGGACATCTTGGAGCAAGAGAAAGTTGCTATTCATGTGAAAAAACAGATATTTTGGGAATTAATATAAGGAGTGTCAGGGTTCTGACCAATGCCCTAATTAAAACATGAATCTCAAGCCGAGGTTCAAAAGAAATCCAGTTATTTATTAGGAGCTTCATGTCGGCAAGTACCAAGTGAAGCCAACTCTGACCTCACTTAATTTGCGCCTTGGCTCTGACCCTGTTTCCCCCTCCCCCCAAGGTGTGTCATCAGTCACATTTCCCAACGAAGCAATTTCGTGGGTTGTAGAAGTCACTCCCTCCAGCTACTGTGGATCTCAGTGGAGATGGTCTTGATTTTGACTGAGGTGCAAACTCCTCGATACAGTTGCGAGGCCTGATTCCCCATCCCCTTGCCTATGGCAACTTGGGAGCAGGTTAGGGAAGCTTTGCGAGTTGACAAGGAGTTTCTAATCAACTCGATAACCTGGAGGACAGACTCCTGGGAAAAAAATGATAATTTTTAAAAGGGACCATCACAAAATTAAGGATATGGCAACATTCTGTGCATGGAACAGCTGATTGGATTCTCCATGCCTGAGATGACACATGCATGGAACCTTGGTGGCGCAGTAGTTAGAATGCAGTATTGCAGAATAACTCTGCCCACAGCTGGGAGTTTGATCCTGACCAGCTCAAGATTGACTCATCCTTCCATCCTTCCGAGATTGGTAAAATAAGGACCTGAATTGTTGGGAGCAATATGCTAACATTGTAACTGCTTAGAGAGTGCTGTAAAGCATTATGGAGTGGTATATAAGTCTTAAGTGCTATTGCTGTTTCAGGTGTTTTGACCAGTATACAAAATGAAATGGGACTTGTTCTGGATAGAAGTGGTTTGGGGGATAGGGAAGAGGAACTCTGAGAAAAAGTCACCAGGTTTCTGTGGTGACAGCACATGTGGATATTGGTGGAAACAGCAGCAAGGGAGGGATTGGTAGTTCTGGGAAGATGAGCAGGAGAGTCAACATGCAGGACATCCCTAGAAGAGAAGTCAGGGGAAAACATGAATTAGGCTTATCTCCCATATAATCACTGAGGGATCTCTTTGGACTTTGTTTTGGCCAATAAATAGAACAGCTAAAGGGTTATGGGCTTTGTTACAGCAGACCTTCCAGAATGTAATTGATTGCTTCCAGTTCAAACCAAAGCATTTTCCATTGCAACCCCTAAATAAAATGTATGGTTTATTCTTATCTGAAGTACTTATATTCCAGTTTTATCTACCCAATTGTAGTCTGTGGTTGCAAATATGCTACACCATAAACTTAGTTAACAAATTGATAGGCTGTTTGGTTAAGATAAAAAAGCCACAATACAGTTTCATATAAACTGCAGTTTACACAGCACACTAAGATAAATATCTATTTGGTTTTGACTTGGCAGGTGGGGTTAAATTGTGGTTGGTTGGCTTAGCATATATATTCAATATTATTAGCAGGAAAATACATTATTCTGCATTTTTATATAAAACTCAACATATATCTAATATTCCTGCCTCCTATTTTCCCCACAACAATCCCCCTTTGAGATGGGTTGGGCTGAGAGAGAATGATGGCCCAAAGTTATTCAGCCAGTTCTCACACCCAAGGGAAGAACTCAGTTTCCTGGTTTCTAGGCCAGCATATTTTCCTTCTGTGGCCCAATAAATCTCCTAATTCCCCCAGTTGCTTTTCCCTGATTTCCAAACTTGCCTGATTTCTGAACCTGCTGGAGTTATTTGCATTTGACAGTTTTTCCAGAATTTTCCATATAAAATTGCAGAACAGGCAAGTGATATAAACATTTTTTCTTATGTTTGTGGGCTTTTTAAGAAGCATCTTGTTGGTCACTGGTAAAAACATTAAGTTGATCAAGATGATCGCTTTGGCTGAAAGTTGCTTGGAGAATTGGGGATATTATTATCCATATACATAATATGTATATAAGTTTAAAAAACCCATGACTTAGGACATAGAAGAAGAATAAGAGCCATTTGGAGCCTTTTTTAGGAGGAGTAATTGGTGCACATTGCTATTTATTATGCAAGACATCCCTAGAATAGAGTTAGAACATTGAAAAATTTAAACAAGGAGTTACATTAAATAACATTTAAAATGTAGTATTTTTTTATCCAAATTCTACACCAGTCTGTGAGTATGCATTGAGTACAGGAAGAGGGAAGCCCAATGAACTCTATAGTGTTTCAAGTGTGCCTCATGGGCTAAATGAAGTTCAAGAAGCAATAAGAGCTATAGAATCATTGCTTAAAAACACTTTCTCTTCCCCCTTCTTTTACCCCAAATTCAGGTGAATGGAATTGGGACAAGTGGATTGGAAGGGATGATGGAATGTGGCAGCAGCAGCAGGAGGAAGATCACCAACCACACTGTGAGGACCCTGACTTTGTGGTATGTTGACTTCTTAATGATTCTAGCTGTATATGGCATAAGAAAGCGAAACTGTTGTCTTCTGGCCCCTTTGCACTACAGTACAGAGCTTTCCTCTGTGAAAGGATTTTTTTGGGGCGGTGTTATCTTTACCCGCGGGACGCCTGAATGCCAGTAGGCAATCGGGGGAGGCTCCTTTCTTGTCCCTATGTGGTTTATTTGCTCATGGGAATCAAGCCGCCGACCTCAGTGGTGCGCAGACCCAGCGTCTTACCACGTGAGCCACCACGCCCTCAACTACAGGCAGTATAAGCCATGTACACTTCAAAGGATTAAAAATACTCAACAAAAACTGAGTTGTATAATTAAATAAGGAATCAGAGGTGATTGAATCTATGGGTTTGGCTTCATTTTTTTCTTAGTATTTTACAGAGTCTACAGACTTTCCAAGTCTTTTTGTGCAGTACTTGTTCCTCTGTGAGGGCTGCAAACCTCAGGATTCAAAAGAAAAAGAATTGTGTAAGGACCCGCCTCAGCTGCTCCTGAGGAAAGCATGACTCTTGAAACAAGTAGTTATCAAAAGGAACTTTTACTGAGAAAGTGATTGCAGAGAAGTCAGGAAGAATCTGAGGTTCCTGCACAAAGTATTAGCTATTCTTCCCCATTCACCAGTCCACCAATAGCCAAACAGTGCCTCAAAAGTGTTTTGAGAACTCCAAGGCGTTAGCTTGATAGCAGTTCATCCCCAGGGTGCAGCGACCTTGGTGTTAGGCTAAAACCGGCTGGGAGGAAGTCTGTCATGTCTCTGAGATAATCCCTCTCCCTAAATCTCACGCGGTTACAGCAAAAGCAAAAGCATGCAGAGAATGCAACCCCAATAGCCTCCCCCCTCCTCCATGGGAATGACAGTGTCCCAGAGGGGGACCTGACATGCTGCCCTCCCAAAAGAAAGAGGGCTTATACCTGCAGTACATAATATAATAAACAGGAGAGAAAAACAACATTTAGTCTCATTTAGGTTTATCAGGGTATTGGTTGTGAAACTTTGATTAATTTAGGGGGGTCTAATGTGGCATTGATTAACCCATTCGTTTTGGGTGGTGGGAAAATCTTTCTACGCCACCAGGTATTGAAGGGTCCTTCAATGTTTACGGGAATCTAAAATTTCCTTAACTTCAAAATGGTGTTCCATCATAAATGGTTTGGGAACAGGAGAAAGACTGGCCTCAGGGGAGAGGACATCTCAGGTTTCAACAGACTACAATGAAAAATGGGGTGAACCTTGTGAAGGGACTTGGGCAGGTCTAATTCTACTGTAACCGGGTTAATGATGCCATATAAACATAGGTCCCAACTTAGAAGGTTGCAGTGACTGTAGGCAGCATGTGGAAAAGTATACCCGATCCCCTAAGTTATACTTCTTTGGCTCAGTTTTCTTGTCTGCTTGACATTTGTAAGCCTCTCTGGCTTCAGTAAGTGCCTTATGCATGACTGGCCAGGTGTTTTGTAACTGGCCGATACAATCCCTTAGGGGATCACAGGATCCTTGGTGGGCATAGGTTTGAAGTCCTGACTGGTTGTGACTCGGAAAGGGGTGAAACCAGTACTGCTATGTACAGAATTGTTATAAGCTGCTTCTGCAAATGGTAAAAAGTCGGTCCAGTTGTCTTGTTGATAGTTGATGAAACATCTAAGATACTGTTCCAGAACTGAGTGCGCTCGTTCACAGCCCCCATTCATTTGCAGTTGGTGACTAGAACTACTGTATTTTTCGGTCTATAAGACACACTTCCTCCCCCCCCCAAGTGGGGGAAATATCTGTGCATCTTATAGAGCGGATGTTGCCGAAGCCCCGCCGGCCCCCACCCTTTGGCCTCTGCCTCCCAGCAATTTGCCTCCTTGCAGCAAACAGCCTGGTCAGTTTTAGCACAGCCTGATTTAGCACGAGCAGCTGATTGACGGTTGGATCGGCCTCCCAGAATACTGCTGATCAGCTGTTCCAGGCTGCAGGGATCGTCACCGCCATCGCTGCCTATCATCGCTGCCTCCGCGCGCCCCATTTTCGGCCTCCACGTGTCCTGTTTTCGGCCTCTGCGCGTCCCGTTTTTGGCCTCCGCGCATCCCGTTTTTGACCCATTCCAGGTTGCGGGGATCCCAAATGGCGGCGGCGGCAATTGCTGCCGCCTGGAACAGGCCTAAAACCGGACGTGTGGAGGCCAAAAATGGGGCATGCGGAGATGGCGATAGGCGGTGACGGCGATAGGCGACTACGGTGATAGGCGGCGATGGCAACGGCAATCCCTGCAACCTGGAACAGTTGATCGGCGGTATTCCGGGAGGCCGAGCCAACTGCCAATCAGCTGCTCGTGCTGAAGCTGACCAGGCTGTTTGCTGCAAGGAGGCAAATTGCTGGGTAGCAGAGTCAGATTTTTTTTTCTTGTTTTCCTCCCCAAAAGCTAGGTGCGTCTTAGGGTCCGGAGCCTCTTATAGTGCGAAAAATACGATAAGTCCCTGGTCAGTACCTAATAAATCCAAAAACGCCCTCCAGAACTTAGAAGTGAATTGAACTTCCCTGTCTTGATATGATGCATTGGGGTGCGCCATGTAACCAGTAAATGTGATGCAAAAACAAGTTAGCAAGGCTGCGTGCCGTTGTTATCTTTTGGCATGGAATAAAATGCACTTGTTTGGAAAATAGGACCGACCATCACCACCCAAATTACTGTGTTCCCTGCACTTTCGGAGAGTTCTACGATAAAGTCCATAGACCAGGGTTCTGACGCCTCTGCCACGATTTGAAGGAGCCCCGGTGTTTTCTCCTGTTTTCTCTTTGCAGAGGCACACATGGGGCAACTGGACACATAGCTCTCAATGTCTTTTTTGAGGGAGGGCCACCAGAATTGTCTTTTTATTAAATGTAAAGTTTTTACGAATCCGAAATGTCCTGCCACTTTTGAATCATGGCATGTCTGCATAATCAAGAGTCTTTGACTAGTTGGCACATACAGTTTTGCTCCCACCCAAGCCAGTCCATCCTGGATGGAGCAGACATTATTGTGGTTGCAAACCCACTCATCATCTGTTAGTGCCTTTTTTAGGGCAGAGGCCACATCGCTGCTAACTGGTACCTTTTCTCTCTGCTGCAATCTGGTGGTTACTTGGGCTGCCAGTTGACAAGATGGGAGCATTGGTTTGATTATTTCTGCTTTGGAGCAATGGTATTGTGGCATCCACGATGGCCAGGAAATCCCCCCCCCCCCGGGAAGTAGCACAAAGTGAAATCGAACCACTGGAAGTGTTGCACCCAACGTGCTTGCTTAGGAGAGAGCTTACAAGGGGTCTTCAGTGCTTCCAGGTTTTTGTAATCAATCCATATCTGGAAAGGGATTTTGCTCCCTTCTAAGAAGGGCCACCAGGAGAGGAGTGACCATCTCACGGCGTAAGCATCCTTCTCCCATATGGCCCAGCGTTGCTCGGTTTCAGATAGTTTCTTTGAGGTGTAAGCACACGGTTGTAACTGTCTGTTCTCATTTTCTTGCATTAACACTGCCCCCACCGCAACATCGCTGGCGTCAGCTTGTATAATGAAGGGGTTGTTGGGGTCTGGGTGTTTCAGCACCGGCTCGGTGGTGAAAAGCCGCTTAAGTTTTCCAAATGCAGCTTGACATTCCATCAACCATTTTAAAGGATGACTGGGTTTGGGTTTGTCTCCTCTTTTCGTTTTCAGCAAATTTGTGATGGGAAGGGCTATTTGAGCAAACGAAGGGATGAATTGCCTGTAAAAGTTTGCGAATCCTAGGAAGCTTTGTAACTGCTTCCTAGTGCGAGGCGGAGCCCATTCTAACACTGCTTTGACCTTTTCGGGATCCATTTTGATCCCCTCATGGGAAATTCGATAGCCCAGATAATCTATTTTGTCCTGATGGAATTTGCACTTGAAAAGTTTGGCATAGACATAGAGTTTAGCGGCCTGAAGTTTCTGCTTTCATGTGTTCTGCTTTAGTCTCGGTGTAGATTAAAATGTCATCTAAATACATCAGCACCCCTTTATATAGATGTTCATGCAGTACCTCATTAATGAGTTGCATGAAGACTACGGGGGCTCCTTGTAATCCAAAGGGAAGCACTTTAAATTGGAAACAATTTAGCGGGCAGTTGAAGGCAGTTTTCCACTCATTCCCCTCTCTAATCCTAATGCGGTAATACACTTCTCGCAAATCCAGTTTAGTAAAAAATTTCCCTTTAGCCAAATGGGCTAACGTGTCCTCCATCAGAGGATGGGGGTACATGTTTTCTACACATACTGTGTTCAGGCCTTGATAGTCGATGCAGAGATAAAGAGCCCCATCTTTTTCTCCTGGAATGGGACTCGGGCCGCCAGTGGTCACACCAGTTGGATAAATCCACGAGTTAGGTTTTTATCAATGAATAAGCGCAGTTCCTCCAATTCTCTAGGGGTCATTGAGTATAGTTTCGGTTTTGGTAGCTTGTCCCCGGCATGATTTCAATGGCACAATCCGTGGGCCAGTGGGGGTGGGTGGGTGGGTTTGATAGCAGTTCATCCCCAGGAAGCAACGACCTTGGTGACAGGCTAGAACCGGCTGGGAGGAAGTCTGGCATGTCTTCAAGATAGTCCCCCTCTCTAAATCCCAAGCAGTTACAGCAAAATCAAAAGCATGCAGAGAATGCAACCCTGATAGCCTACTCCCCTCTCCTCCATCGGAATGGCAGTGTCCCAGAGGAGGACCTGACACATTGTTTGTTCAATGCAAAGTATAGGTTCTCCTAAGTGGGTGGATATAGCATCCAGGAATGGGTTAACTCCGTCTAGCATCTCATTGGACTGAGTCTGCAACTTTAATGTCACCCTTCCTTCCGCCATCTTCCCCAGCTTTTGACTCAGTCGATCTTAGTGACTAGACGTGTGGAAGTGAGTTCCCATTCTTGAATGCTATCTTCACAACCATTGGAGATAGGAATCCTTCAAAAAAGCGATCATTCCAGCGAGAAGGGCATGCCCGATACCACTGAAGCCGCGTGAAGGCGGATTGGGGAATTCCCCCTCCCGGCGAGAAGGGCTTTGCCCGAAACCGCTGAGAGCCGCGTGGCGGCGAAATTGCTGATTGAAGGTACCGTCGAGAAGGGCTTCAATCCGATACTGCCGAAGGCTGCGTGACAGCAATTAAGTCATTAGCTGGTGAGAAGGGCTTTGGTCTGATACAGCCGAAGGCCGTTGGCTTCGCTCTGCGACTCCTCGCCAGCGTGAAGGGTGGCTGCCCGAGCCCGCTGAAGGCTGTGTGGCGGTGATCCGACTCTAACAGCAACGGATCAGGGCAGTGCCATGAGTTTGCTCCGGTAGCTGACCCTCTGGCAATTCCAACAGCCGTTAATCTCCTGGGACCAGGAGCGAAAGAAACCGCTTAGTGCGCACGTTCAGTGCACTGCGGTGACTGGCCCGCCATTAGTGCTCGGCGCCTTAACGGAGGAACTTTGAGGGGGTGAGTGATCTTCCGAACGAGGCTTACCATCGGCCCTTGGCTTCCTCCTCCTCCCCTCCACTTAGGCTGTTATTCCCGGCTGGGTGTGCCTCTAAGGAGCCTTCAAAATGGCGGACGTCATGATGGGATCGGCCCCTCCCAAGGCGGGAAAGTCAAAGCCCTCCCACACTACCATCAGTGAGTCAGCAGGTTCTTTGGGCTTGAGGCCTGCACGAAAGAGGCATTCATCTGAGCCTCGTGACTGTGGGGGTTCCAAAAAGGCCTCTAAGAAGGATGAAGAGAGGAGACAAAGAGCACTGGACAGGGCCATTGCAAAGGCTCAGAGGGAGGCAGAGAGAAGGGAAAGAGTACAAACCCCTATGGCTCAGCCTGAGGTTCAGGAGATTCCCTCAGCCCTTGAGGCACCATTAGACCACTATGCTGAAGCATGGTCGCTGGATGGCGAGGAGGTTTTGCCATCTAGCTCAGCCCCTCTCATGCCCAATGTCTGAATTTTTTCAGAACCTTCCAGGATATGGCAATCCTCAAATTGTCAATGAGCAGCCTTTTAGGCAAACTGCTCCTGCCACTTTTACTCCCACGGCCGCTGGTCTCCGCCCTAGTGAACAACCTGATCCCCCTATCCCGGCTAGGTTGGGGGCATATATATCTCAGGCCATTAGGCAAGGATTTGAGACCTGCATTCGCCACAGGGCGTCCTCGATGGCACAGGAAGCATCGGGTGTCCATGCTTACCAGCAGGACCCACAGCAAGTTGGTCAGCTGTTCCTCCACCAGGGCATCTATCCTACGGCTTCCTCTAGCCATTCCTCCTCAGTGGCTGAGATGTACAGAGATCAACATGAATCTGCTGAGGAAGCATTTAGAGACCAGGAATTCTCGGAAGATTTAATACCGGATCAACCCGCCTTTTTTTTTTAATTATTATTTTTTTAACACTCCACAATACATATACCATAAACCATATCAAACTTTACATATCAAACTTTACATAGTTATACATTACTATCCAATAAACAATTAATAAACATCCTAATCTTGCACCCTTTATAGTCTTGTTGCCTGTCTGTTTTCCCATAATACCTCATGTCACTCCCCTCCCTCTATCTCCCTCTCTTTCCTCCACCTTCTTTCTCCTCTTCTCTCTTCTTCCTACTTCCCTCTTCTCCTTCCTCCCCTTTCCTCCTTCTAACCTCCTCCTCTTCTCCTGTCTACACTCTTCCTTCTCCCCTCCTCTTCTCTACTTCTTCTTCCTCCCTCTTATTCCTTCCCTGAGTAAAGTCCATTTGTAATCCATCTTGTGGTTAACAGACAGGTAACTCGTCTCCCTAACTTCACTTAATTAACAGTGCAGCTATTAAGCTTATATTTTTTCTATATCCATATTTGTATACATATTATTTTTTCTAGGTATATACTTATTACTATCTTAATGCTGCTTCCTTAACTACCTAATTTTGTCCCCTGGGTCTGACACCTTTAACTTTCCATTTTCCTCCATTTTAATTGGTGTTACTTATCTTCTATTCATATTCATTTTCCATCCAGTGATAAAATTTCCCCCAAATATTATAATATTCGGAATCTTCCTTTTCTTTAATTGTCATTGTCAATCTGTTCATCTCTGCACAATCCAATATTTTCTTGATTACCTCCCCTTCAGAGGGGGCTTTTGTTGCTTTCCAATTTTGTGCAAATACAATTCTAGCTGCTGTAATTATATGAATAATTAAATATATATTTTCTTTGTTATATTTCTCTGGTAAAATACCCAACAGGAATATCTCCGGTTTCAATTCTATACGTTGTTTCAATAGCTTTTCTATCCATATTTGAATTAAGCTCCACAATGCTTTGTACTTCATGACATTTCCAACATTTCATAGATTTGTCTTTAAACATTTTAACAATCCTTTCTGGTGACGTGCCATCTATAAAACATTTTATACATATTTTCTTTATATGCTGTTGCCATTGTCAGTTTATAGTTTCTTTCCCAAAGCTGCTGCCATTTATCCAATTCTATCGTATATCCAAAATTACTTGCCCGTTTTATCATTGTTTCTTTCACTTGCTCTTGCTCTAAATTAATATACAGTAAATAATTATACAATTTTTTAATTAATCTTTCATCCGTTCCTGTGAGTATTTCATCTAATTCTGTTTTTTCTAAATTAATGCCCTCTGTTTTAACATCCTTTTCATATCTTGATTGCATTTACATTGTCATATACCAAACTGCCTTTGTGGGCTTGTTCCGTCCCTCAGTCTTCAGGTGCCTGCTGTATAAAGCCAGGAAGGCGGCCAATATGGGGGCCAGCCAACCACAACATGCTTCGGTTCCTCAGGACCCTTCTGACCCATTATTCTCTGAACCCACTATTGAAAAGGAGGTTATCCCCTCCCCCAGGCTCTTCCTAGATGTCATTCAGCGACAATGGGCTTTGCCAGGCACGGGCCCCAATCCGAACTCCTTGGATAAGCGCTACTATCAAATCAGTCCAGACCTTACTCAGATCTTGGAGGTTCCCTCCATTGATGCTCCTGTTGCAGCTGTTTCGTCACCTTCCGTTCTGGCCGATTCCCCTATGGACGCCCTCCGGCCGGAGGACAAGAGATTGGAGCAGTCATTAGTCAGATCACACCAGGCGTCTGCCTGGGCTGTTAAGGCTTCCTCTGCGGCCTCATTTTTTAATCGGGCCTCTCTCTTATGGCTGAAACAATTACAAGGCAGACTTTCTCCTGAGGACTCTAGGTCTCATCAGGACGTTAACAAAATTATGGCAGAATTTTTGGCGGATGCCACGCTAAACGCGGCCCGCTTTTCCTCGAAGTCCATTTCATCTTCAATGGCTGCACGATGACTCCTATGCCTCCGCCAATGGCAGGTGGATGCCAAACATAAATGGAAGTTGGCCTCCGCCCCTTATTTGGGGGGCAAACTGTTTGGGGATTCCCTTGACCCTATTTTGATTGAGACAAGGGATAAACGAAAAATTTTACCATCCATCTCCAGAAGGACGGAATTTCGTTCCCCCTCTTATTTTCGGCGCCAGTCCTTTCAAGGGCAGGAGGGGGGTTCTACCTTCGCCAGAACACCCAGGCCATTTCTTCCCAGACAGGGGGCCCCACAGGACAGGTCAGGGAAAGGAGGACAGCGCTTTCCCCTGAGGAAGTCCTTCCGGGGTGAAGGAAGTCATCCCTTCCAACGTCAGCGGTGAGTATTTAACGGACAGCCCCATTGGAGGTCGACTGGATCTTTTTGCCAGCCAATGGGAGGCAGTCACCACCGACGCATGGGTCAGGGAGACGGTAAAATTCGGCCTCTCCCTAGAGTTCCTCTCCACACCCCCCCCAAGGTCCTTCATCAGGTGCCCTCTCTCAAGAGACCCGGCAAAGCGGCTCCTCATGGAATCGGCCATAAACCATCTCCTGGACATTCAGGCGATCCAGCCAGTTCCAGGGGAGCAACGCGGATGGGGTTTTTATTCCCTCCTGTTCATAGTACCCAAGACCCAAGGGGGATGGAGGGCAATTCTCGATCTCAAACGTTTGAACTGTCATATTGTCTACCGATGGTTCAAAATGCACATGCTCCAGACCATCCTAGGGAGCATACGGAAGGGCGATTTCCTCGCATCGGTAGACCTCACAGAGGCATATCTACATGTGCCCATACATCAGGACCACCAACAGTACCTCCGCTTCTGCTACGCGGGGCGGCATTATCAATATCGAGCCCTCCCATTTGGTCTTTCCTCAGCATGAGTTTTTACCAAAATTCTGGCAGTAATTGCGGCCTACCTGAGGTCAGTCCCCATCAGAATCCAATGTTACCTCGACGACGTCCTCATTCAATCCCGGAGTGGCAGGCAGTACAGGACTTGGCGCTCACCATCCGGGTCCTCCGGGACCACGGTTTTTCCATCAATCTGGCAAAGAGCCACCTGGTCCCAATGACACGCTTACTCCATTTGGGAGCCATCATAGACTCGGTGGAGGGCACAATTTTCCTGTCCCTAGAGAGACAAACCAACTTGGTCAAACTGGCAGAACAGGTGAAAGTGGCGCAAGCTGCACCCCTGCTCTTTCTATCCCAGCTGTTGGGGAAGATGGTCTCCACCTTTTCCATCGTGCCATGGGCTCGACTTCACAGCAGGGAGCTTCAGTGGTTCCTGCTACCTCATCAGAAGTCCAGCTCCAGTACTTTACCGAGGACAGTGCCGCTGCCACCCGCAGTCATTCAGTGCCTAAACTGGTGGACATCCCAGGCAATCACTCGGGGAACCCCCTCGACTTACCTTAACGACTGACGCCAGCCTATTCGGCTGGGGAGCGCACCTGCAGAACCTTATGGCACAGGGAAGGTGGTCTCAACAAGAGCTGAGACACAATATAAATTGGCTCGAACTAAGAGCGATTCGTTTGGCGCTCCTAAGCTTCAAGGCAGTGGTGACCAACAAACACATTCTTGTCCTCACAGACAATGTAGCGGCCAAGGCCCACGTAAATCATCAGGGGGGCACCCGATCCCTGCGTTTTTCACCACGACAGAGTTGTTTTGAGATTGGACCCTTCCTTCGTCCCAAAAATTAATACCTGGTTTCACCGGGCCCAAGAACTGGTGCTGCCAAACTTCTGTCCTCATCTAGTTCACCGTCTCGAAAGGAAATGGCACACGTTGGACGTTCAAAGGGCATTTTGTATTTACATAAACCGGACTGCGATCTTTAGACGTACTGAGTCCCTGTTTGTGTCTTTCCAACCAGGCATACTGGGGAATAAGGTGATACCATCCACCATTTCGAGGTGGATTAAGGCCTGTATCGCCAAAACATGCCTTACCAATTTCCAGACACATTACTCCACCAGGAGTGTGGCTACTTCAGTGGCCTGGACAACTCAGGCCTCGATCGAGGAGGTGTGCAGAGCCATGACCTGGTCTTCATTGACTCCCTTCATTCGTTACTACAAACTTGATACCTTCGCTTCTGCCGAATCGGCCTACAGAGAGTATGTACGGATAAAGGAGCCCAGGACCAGCTGACGGCCCACCTGTGAGGACTGCCCAGCTTGGGTATGTCCCATTCCTGGATTCTATCTCCACCCACTTAGGAGAAAGGGCGTTGGTCTTACCTGAGATGCCTTTTCTCTGGGTGGTGGAGATAGCATCCAGCCCCACCCGGATGTTGGTCTGGCCCTGGGATACCTTGGAACCACGACATCGAAGACCACACGTCAGTCTGCAGCGATCTCTTCGTCTCAAGCTGGGGAAGATGGCCGAAGGAGGCATGACATTAAAGTTGCAGACTCAGTCCAATGAGATCCTAGATGGAGTTAACCCATTCCTGGATGCTATCTCCACCACCCAGAGAAAAGGTGTCTCAGGTAAGACCAACGCCCTTTCTCTATGGTAAAAAGTCAAGGGGCTCAATTTGATGTCTGGGTAAAATGCTGGAGGTGGGTAGATGGGTGGGAGTTACAAAATATGGACGGCAGTTTCTTGTGTGTCTGAAAAGTGAGTTGGTGTCTTGCCTTATGTGAATCCTGGCTCTGCTTCCAACTTTGCATTTATGGCTTTGAGACTGAATCAGTGTTTCTCATCCCTGCTGTCCTCTACACACCACCTCTTCAGATGGATGCAAATTATGACCCCTCCCAGCAACCAACCCATTCCAAAAAGAAAAAGAAGCTGGAGATTCCTCTTCTAGGAAAGAAGTGCAAGTCACCTTTTGCAGAAGCCATCTCTCAGGAAAAAAAACCATTTGATCCTGGTAAGAATTTGGGGAGAAAACTTTCTGTGAGTCATTGACAAGGCTTGTGAAGATTGATTTAAAATTATACTTTTTTAAAAGATTGATTTATTATTATGAGCCGTGGTGGTGCATGCATTATAGCAATAGCACTTAGATTTATATACCGCTTCATAGTGCTTTACAGCACTCTCTAAGCGGTTTACAAAGTCAGCATATTGCCCCCAACAATCTGGGTCCTCATTTTACCGACCTTGGAAGGATGGAAGGCTGAGTCAACCTTGAGCCTGGTGAGATTCGATCTGCCAAACTGCTGGCAGCCGGTGATCAGCAGAAGTAGCCTGCAGTACTGCACTCTAACCACTGCGCCACCGCGGCTCTGCAGGCTACTTCTGCTGACTGACGATTGCCAGCAGTTTGGCTGTTCGAATCTTACCGGCTCAAGGTTGACTCAGCCTTCCATCCTTCCGAGGTGGGTAAAATGAGGACCCAGATTGTTGGGGGCAATATGCTGACTCTGTAAACCACTTAAGAGAGGGCTGTAAAGCACTATGAAGTGGTATATAAGTCTAAATGCTATTGCTATTGCTATTAGCTAAGTGTCTATTACACGTCAGTGCCTTTATTACAACCAAGCAAGGTGCCATAGAAATATAAAGGTGTTTGAGAAATATTCACTAAGCTAGGTGATACAAAAAGCAGAGGTGGGGGGGGGAGAGAAGTAGATTCATCCAAATATTAGAATTATGGAGGTTTGGGGATATGTATTGTAAATAATCTAAATAAGATGTGACTAGAGAAGAATGATGGGCAGAATCTGAAAGAGTAACACCTCCTGACTTCCATTAATTCTCTTGAATTCTGCAGAAACAAAGACATTTGAACAATATTTGGATGAGTTCTACCACTTGGAATATGAGGACCTGATAGGGGACCTTCCTTGTCGTTTCAAGTACCGCACAGTTGTTCCCTGCAACTATGGACTGTCAACTGACGAGGTAAACCTTTCCTATAGTAGAAAATAAGAGAGTTTTCTTCATATTGTAGGAAAGGATCAGAATGGGTGCATTCTGCATTAAGAGATACATAAAAAAACCAGTGGTCTTTCTCTTTTTAGATTTTGGCTGCTGATGATAAAGAATTGAATCGCTGGTGTTCTCTACGGAAGACCTGCATGTACAGGTGAGGGGCAGCAACATAAAGTGGAAAGGTGCTATTTATAACATGGCTGGAGTCCGGAGATCGAGACCTGGGCTTTGAGCCCAGTTGGGCATGGTGAAAGTTGGAACTTAACCTCCAGCATTTCTTGGCTCCCCCGCACCCCCACCCAAAAGGACTAGAACAGAACAAAACAACAGAGTTGGAAGGGACTTTGGAGGTCATCTAGTCCAACCCCCTTCTCAAGCAGGAAACCTTATACTGTCCAGTCTTTTCTTAAAAGCCTCCAATGATGGAGTACCTACAACTTCTGAAGGCAAGCTGTTCCACTGGTTAATTGTTCTCACTATTAGAAAATTTCTCCTTAGTTAACTACTTAATATTACTTTTTTACTATTTTTTATTATTTTTATATTACTATTGTATTATATTGTATGATATATTATTATATTTTGTATTGTAATGTTATGTTTATTATCATATAATTATTATATTATAATAAATACTACTTTATAGTATTACTATTTCTATTTAATTAGCTACTAGTTTAAGTAGTTTATTAACTACTTAGACTAGTAGTTAATGGGCAGAGAAGCTTAGTAATCAGCAAGTATTCGGTGGGGCGAAGAAGCAAGGTCATAGAATAAGACATGGTAGAACCAAAATTGGACAAAGAAATATTTTTAGAACTCTATCTTGTCTTGAACGCCTGGTAAAGTCCCTTTGCTAATAACATGGAATAGCATGGGTGTTTAATGGGTTTTTAAAAAATGAAATCTTGTAATGATAAGATCTGAATTTTATTAAGCGTGAAAATATGCATTCCTGTATTTTCCTTCCATAAGATAAGTTAAGGGCAAAATATAAATCAGTTATTCATTTCAACTTAAAAGTGAAAGCCCCTTATATCATGCCATTTTCCTCTCCCATCCTACACCAGATACTAAATGGTGCTGGGATGGTTCAGGAGAAGATGGATTTGCATGTTTTCTGAACAGATCAGAAAAAGAAGAGTTGCAGGAGAAGGCGGTCTATGAGAAGAAAAGCCAAGATGCTTGGAAGAAGAAACAGATTCTCAAATCTCTTCAAACAGGGTATGTCTTCTGAGGCCTAGGCTGTAGCGAGTCCAGCCTAAAAAGTAGTTCTTTTCCTATATAATTGGAATAGAATAGAATAGAATAGAATAGAATAGAATAGAATAGAATAGAATAGAATAGAATAGAATAGAATAGAATTCTTTATTGGCCAAGTGTGATTGGACACACAAGGAATTTGTCTTAGGTGTACATGCTCTTATTAATTAACTACAGTAATTCAAAAGTTCAGGTTTAGAAAGTAATATTGAAGAAAATGAAAGCAATTACATTTACCCAGGGAGGGATATTCCTACATTTAAACATAATGAAATAGCCACCGTGCTTTCTAGCCTTTTTCCAATCACCATGGGAGCCTTTCTCTTTTAAATCATTATTCACTTTGTATAGTTGCCATTTGCTTTCACTTAATGTGCCTGAAAATTCTGACCCTGAGGGGAAACAAACTTATTTTTTCTTTCCTTTCTTTAGAACTTTAATTTTGATGTTGAGCTGAGGGTCTTTGATATTGAGATAAGGGTCTTTGATGTTTTAATTGTTCTGCTGCCTTGAGACTAGATTTTTTTATCTATGTGCTCATGGGATCCTCAGGATCTGATTTTGCCATATGATCTTTTTGCAGAATGGAAAAAGAAAAAGATGGAAAGCAATTTCAGCCCAAGAAGAGAAAAATGAGCAGGGAGACCAAGTGTTTTGGGCACTCTTCGAAAGAAATACAGCTGGTTAGTGCCGGCTGTAAGGAGGAAGGACATTTGTTTCTCAAGACCACAACAGATTCTGTTACAGGGAAAGAATTTGACGCTCCTGCCTCAAATGGCTCTTGTTCTGTGCCCCCCAGAGTTCAGAGATCAAAAAAGAGAGGCAGAAAGGGATTGGTATTGGGCACCAAGATACGAATGAAAGGCTCAGAGTTCAGTTGCCAGAGGCTCCAAGCCTACGGTCTCAATCCCAAGGGCTTGCGCTATCGCCAGCTGCTTCGAGAGAAGAGGCGGAAGAAGCAATAGGGGGGGCAGTCATATTTGGCCCATTAAGGGACCAAACAGTGTCATCTACTTTGGTTTCAGAGTTCAGCCTCCTTTTCTTGGTGTGGAGTCTACCACTTGTTAATAGTGGCTTCTAGGTGGGCTTTAAACTCTACCACTTTGATTTTTGGGAAATATGGATCAAATTGATGATATTTTAATGCATTTGCTGCCTTTATATTTTGTATCAACTTTTGAGTCAAGAATCCATTGCAGTAACTAATCCTATATTATTCCTTTTGATCACTTCCACTTGCATACTAGGAGGGCCACTGCTTGCAAAGTACCTTATTCATAACTGTGACTTAATATTAAAAAAAAATCTCTGGGAGATTGTGAAATGAAAATTGACCTCCATCTTTATTGCCCTAAATACCTTTGGGCTGTATGACATAGTATTTAAAGACTAAAACTGGTAGCTAGCTGTCAGAATCATCACAATATACTTTAATATTTTGATTACATTGAATCATGATGTTAGAAGAGCCATTTAGGTTTCAGGTCCCTTTTGCTCAGTGCAGGAACCCAAATTCCAGACAGCTTGTTGTTGAAAAATATCTTGTTTTCAAAAATATCCAATACGAAAGGAATCTTCCACTTCTCTGGATAACTGGTTCCATTGTTCCAAATTTTATTGAAAACAAACTGATGCCCCAAGCCCAAATAGGCTCATGTCAGCACACGTCCCAGCATTTAGAGGTTTTGCTTCTCTAGCAGACTGTTTAAGTATACTTTATGAGTACAGAGAGAACTGGCGAAGCTGCCTGACTGCTACATCAGGAATGTAGCACATATGATGAATAACAACAAAATAGTCTGCTTTATGGTAAACAGTAGGACCAATAACTGTCTAAGTCTGAATCATTCTTGATTTACATCGCTGAGTTCATGGATGAAACAGGGAAAGGACAAGAACATAGGTCTGCCAAGAAACTGAATTAAGCAAGTGTTTCTGAGGAATTCCAGAAAGCAATGGAAAGGAAGAATTACTGTTATGAATTCTGCCACTTCCATGGTAACATGCCATAGAAATGCTTTCATACTTATAGTGGAAAATGTTACAGCAAGAAGTGTGGAGAGAAGCAGAAGTACAGGTAGTCCTTGATTTACGACTGATTGCTTAATGACCAAAGTTTCGATGGAAATCTGTCCTACTTACAAGCCAGTTCCAACATTCTGATGTCCGTCCCCCTCCTGTGGTCACATGACCACATTTTGATGCATTTGTGGCCATTTGCAATGCCGCAGTTACATGATCACAGTTTGTGTTTTTGCCAAAAACTGGCCTTTACTTCTGATTTTCAGCAAAAATGTTCCATAGTGAACAATAGATTTGCTTAACAATAGTGGTCACTTTATGACTGCTGCAAAAATCATAAAATTGAGTCAGTCACATGGGTGACTCGCTTTATAATGGACAGGCTCTTTTAGGGTTTTGAGCACTAATCAGTAGTAACTGATTTCTAGTGCCTGGTGGATGAACGCAGTATTGCAGGCATGTAGTTTGATCCTGACATGACTCAAGGTTGACTCAGCCTTCCATCCTTCCAAGGTCAATAAAATGAGGACCTACATTGTTGGGGGCAATATGCTGACATTGTAAACCATCCAGAGAATGATGTAAAACACTATGAGGCAGTATATAAGCCTAAGTGCTATTGCTATTACAAAATGTGTCAAAAATGTGGCATGAGATTCCACTGGGGATAGATGCGATCACTGCCTTATCCTGACAAAGGGGTTTGCGCAGGTCAAAGTAGCTATGAACTAAGCCATGCAGGGCCACCCAAGATGGACAAGTCATAGTGGAGTTTTGGCAAAATGTGGTTCACTGGAGAAAATGGCAACTCATTCCAATATCCTTGCCAAGAAAACTCCATGGACGGTATCAAAAGGCTAAAAGATATGATGCCAGAAGATGAGTCCCCTCAGGTCTGAAGGTATCAAATATGCTACTGGGGAAGAATGGAAGACAATTACAAATAGCCCCAGAAAGAGTGAAAACGGCTGGGCCAAAGCCAAAAGGACGCTCAGCTGTGGATGTGTCTGATGGTGAAAGTAAAGTCCAATGCTGTAAAAAAATATTGCATAGGAACCTGGAATGTAAGATCTATGAATCAAGGAAAGCTGGATGTGCTCAAATATGAGATGGCAACATTTAACATTTATATCTTGGGAATTGGTGAACTAAAGTGGATTGGGGAAATTTAATTCAGATAACCATTATATCTATTACTGTGGGCAAGAATCTCTTAGAATAAATGGAGTAATCTTCATAGTCAATAAAAGAGTTGGAAAACCAGTAGGTCATTCAGGTATGACGCAAATCATATCCCTTACAAATATGCAGTGGAGATGAATTGATTTAAGGGATTAGATCTGGGAGACAGAGTGCCTGAAGAACTATGGATGGAGGGTTGTAACACTGTATAGGAGATGGAGGGTCGTAACACTATAGGAGACAGCAAGTAAAACCATCCCAAGGGGGGAAAAGTGAAACAGTGGCTGTCTGATGAGGCCTTACAAATAGCTGAGGAAAGCAGGAAAGGGAAAGGTGTACTCAATGCAGATTTCCAGAGAATAGCAAAGAGAGATACCTCCTTAAATGAACAATACAAAGAAATAGAGGGAAAAAATAGAATGGAAAAGATTAGAGATCTCTTCCAGAAAATTGGAAATATCAAGGGAACATTTCATGCAGATGGGCACAATAAAGGGCAAAAATGGTAGACACCTAACAGAAGCAGAAAACAATGAGATTAAAAACTAAAATACGGCATACGGTCCCATCACTTCCTGACAAATAGAAGAAGAAATGGAAACAGTAACATTTTATTTTCCTGGGTCAAGATCACAGCAGAAGGTGATTGCAGCCATGAAATAAAAGACGCTTACTCCCTGGGAGGAAAGCTATGGCAAATCTAGACAGCTTATTAAAAAGCAGAGACATCACCTTGTCAACAAAGATCCATATAGTCAAAATTATGGTTTTCCAGTAATGTATGGATGTGAGAGTTGGACCATAGGGAAGGCTAAGCACTAAAGAATTGATGCTTTTTAATTGTGGTGTTGGAGAAGACTCTTGAGAGTCTCTTGAACTGCAAGGAGATCAAATCAGTCACTCTTAAAGGAAATCAACCATGATTGTTCTTTGGAAGGACAGATACTGAAGCTGAAATTCAAATACTTTGACCACCAAATGAGAAGAGAGGACTCATTTGAAAATACTCTGATGTTGGTAAAGACTGAAGGCAAAAGGAGAAGGGGATGGCAGAGGATGGGACAGATAGTGTCATTGATGTGGGCATGGGTTTGGGCAGATTCTGGGAGACAGTGAAGGACAGGGGAGCTTGAGGAGTTCTGGTCCATAGGGTTGTGGCGGGTCAGGCATGACTAGAGATGTGAAGGCCCGGAAAAAAACCAGAAAAATTTGAGGAAAAACGGTTTTTTTCCGTTTTTTTCCTGAAGGCTTTTTTGTTTTTCCCCAAAAAATTGGAAAAATTGAAAAAAGAAAAAAAACCATTGTGGAATATTTTATTTTAACATGATGAATAAAATATTTTAAGACAGGGTGTTCAAATATTTTCCAAATCATTTCTAAAAAAAATGTATGATATCAGATTATTCTAATTTCTGTGCACTGAGTGAGGACAAGCAAGACCTAGGTAACAAACTGAACCCTCCACTGCAAGAACAGTATGCATTTCTACCTTTAGGAGGTGCTGCTCAGACAATGATTCTGATTAAATGTCCATTGAAACTTAGTCCCACTCTCTTCTTAACACTTCCCCCATCTTCAATTCTTTTTATGAGAATGGTGTTTTTATTTTTATTTTTATTTAATACTGTGGATAGGAAATATGAAAAATTGTTACTTTTGGTTTTGA
>QLTV01003109.1:17490-49132 GCA_003457575.1 Thermophis baileyi | reverse complement strand
ATGCATGTAGCCATAACAAATTCCTTCTAGATTGTCAAGGTCATCCTTTGTCCTGCACCTGCACAGAAGGAGGTGGGAGTTTCTACCAAGTTGCCAGATGAAGATTGGTTCATGTGATGAACTTGGGGGTGTGGGGACAAAGGCTTGAACTTTCAGCTGGGTGGAGAAACCCCGAAGGCTTCAGATTCGGGATTTCTCCCAGCCGTGCTGACAAGGCTCTGTTAATAAATTGGAACTTTGAGGAATGCTTTGCCTCGGACTCTGATTTAATTCCAGATGCTATTCGGAACCCTGACANACCAAAATATTCAGGAAGTGTTTGCCAAAACTACTAACCCTTCCTTCTTCAGTATGCTTGGAAGAAATCATGGTTTGTCAGAACTGGTGCTGGAAGCTCTACTTATCAATGTTACAAGTCATCATCATACACTAAAGTGTGGGTTCAAATTCTGTGTCAGGCCGAAGGAATGCCTTGCCTCGGACTCTGATTTAATTCCAGATGCTATTCGGAACCCTGACATTCTGTTTGTGATAATTGTTTGGCTACACTATATTTTTAATATGCTAGTTGCGATAATTTTATGCCAAGTCAAATTGTCCATAGTCATATTTTATGTTCCTAAAGTAACAGAATGACTTTTAATCTTAAAAAGACAAAAAAGTGCTAATGTAGCATTTTTTTCAATTTTTCTAAAAATTTCCGTTTCCCCCCTTTTTCCGAGCTTCAAAATTTCCGGAAATTTTACATCTCTAGGCATGACTTATTGACTCAACAAAAAAACATTCTACAAATGATTGGTTCTAGCTGCAACTTGTTAACTACAGTATCCTAGAGTGAGAACTTGTTAACTACAGTATCCTACAGTACCTTAGAGTGAGAATTTTGTTCTATAAGCAGTCTGGGCAGAACATGCTTTTGTGGATATTTCTGAAGGATCTGGAATAGTAAAAGAACTGGTTCCTCATGTATTTATGGAATACCTTGAATAAATGGTGTGACCATCTCAAACTAATTATTGTAGAAAAGACCATAGCATTAGTTCCCAGATACAGACACAGGTAACTTGCAAATTTTCAGAGAGAACATTTATTGACTAAAAGAGGGTGTGTTGCCTTTGAAGGGAGGAATCTCTTTGCAGTAAACTTGTAAAGTGCCAACAGCATATTACAGGACAAGTCTGACTTCCTGTTCCTGCACCCACACCTAAATTAATAAAGCCATTGCTTATAAAAGGCAGAAGGCATGTAAAATGTCCAACTGCCAAAATTGTTAATCTACTTGCAAGTGGAAAAAATGTCATGAGGAAGAGAAAGAGCTCTGAAAACAGTACTGGGTGAAGGTGGAGAGAACTGAAGCATATCTGGCATGAAGTGAACCAGAGTCCTTCGGGAGTTGGGCGGCATATAAATTTTTTTATAAATTAAATTTTATAAATTAAATGGCGACCAATAGCTTTTTGTAATAGAACACCCAACCAATGTGCAAGGCCCTGAGAGGCTGACTCTACCAGATACATTAATTTTACCTGATTCCCATTTGAAATATTTCTCCTCCTCCATGCGAGAGTAAGCCCTTCAGTTCTTTATTTGTGTTATGACAATATTGTTTATTCAAGCCAACAAAGATATTAGCAGCCACTCCGTTTTATACTTGTCTTGTTTTCCCCAATTCAGTTGCTCAATGAATGGCTGTTTGAAGAAATCCTCAGCGTTTAAACTGAAATTAACAGGGTCTTCTCCATATGCACAAAAATGCAACTTAAAAAGAGACCATACTGTTCTGTTCCTTTTCTTCCTTCTTTTTAAGGGCCTATGAAACAAGTCCAGAGCTGATGAAAAGGAAGCTCTTGTTTTCAGGCTGGTGTTCTGTCAGTAGGAAAGACAAATCTGAAGCTAACCAGCAGTCTCCTTAATAATCCTCATCTGACTGTTTCCTTTCTACTCAAAAAAAAAGGTCAAGGCTGTCATTTTAGTACTAAATGTTCTTTTTTTTTTTTTTACATTCAGCAGCTTTATTCCAGTGTCACGACCTTCTGTTAGCAGCCTAACAAAAGGTGAGAATAGGTCCGCGTATGGGTTTAGGGACCCCAAGGTTTTTTTTTTTTTTTTTGCAGTGTCTCCCATAAGGAACAGCTGAGGTACTACAGGTCAGAGAAGCAAAGACAACTGCTTTGTCTCAGATTTCTTTTTTGGACTTAAGAAATGCAGCTCTATTTCAAGCCTACATTCTCTACATAAATAAAAAATAAGTCTGAGGTGGTGGGTCTGGCTAGCCAGCAATCATAAGACGACAAATTCCTCAGCTGAGGGCTTCTTTATTCTGTCCCGTTTACTATGCCGTTGGACTTGCATGGGTTGCTGGGCAAAGTGGGCACACATCTCCTCCAAACCATATTCCTGAGCGCAGCCCTCCACAACCGAGAACATGGGATATTTTTCTTTGGCAGCTGCATAGTTTAGGATCTGCAGTGGGAATGAAGAATAATGAACTGGCACAATCAATTTACTTGCTATAAAATTCAGACAAGTAGGCTTCGCCTTAATTTTTATTAGGCCTGGATTTTGCTCCATTTTTGACTGGAGGAGCAGTCCTTTTATAATGGCTTGTAAGAATTACACAGAACTCACAATTTATGATGGAAGCTTCCAGTTTTCTAGGTCTGAAGAATCTAAACAGTGGGTAAAATGCTAGTATCTTCCTTTACAACACAAGCCTCTTTTTAAAAACTCTCATCCCAAGTTTCCAGTTTCAAATTCTGCAAATAAACATTTTGTATTTGTTTCCCCAAATTTCTTTCAAGTTCTCTCTTTAATCCAGAGTAAACATACTGTAATTCAGAGAATAACTTGCAAGTGAACCCAGAAAAATATAATTCCTCACCCGAGTTAAGTCCAAGCAAAGATGTTCAAATTCCATTCTGTGACGTACATAGAACCCAATAGTACAGCTGGGATCCAACTTTGTGAATGATGTTTTTCGAGGGTAGTTACAATGGAAAGTCTGGAAAACAGTTAACAACATTAAGTTTCTCCAATTTTTTAGACTGCCTGTCTCTAGAATCAACCTTCAAATGAAGTCTTAGATCATTCCACCATAAACAGGAACAGGTAAGATTGAGAACAGACACCATAAGCCTCAATGCCTCTTTCTGTAACTAAAGAAAAAAATGATTATTTCAAAGCCAAATATACAAACCATTACAATATAATAGACTGATATCAAGATATTTTTGCTTTCAAGATAATATGCTTTTACATATAAATGTATGGAGTAGATCTTAAAGTTCAATCTCATCTTAAAAGAAGTGAGCATAATTGAGATAAATGTTTTAAAGAGGAAAATTTAAAATAACCTGTGAAATTATTTTTAAAAAAAGTTTTTATTTATATATAATTTTATATTTTTATTATAGGAAAAAAGTTTCTACAGTCTGCAACTCATTAGCATCCTTAAAACAATGACATCACATCTTGATGTTCATGAGATGTTGGAATTGTTACCTACAAACAACCCCAACTTTAGGTCACCTACCCTGAATTATGATACACAGAGATCCCTCTCATACCATATTTCCCTGAAAATAAGACCCAACCAGAAAATACGCCTTAGCATGATTTGTTAGAATGTGCCTAATAGAAGCCCTACCCCAAAGTCCTAGTTAATAAAAGCCCTACCCCAAAGCCCTACCCCAGGGGTTGGCAACACACGGCTCTGGAGCTGCATGTGGCTCTTTGACCCCTCTGCTGTGGCTCCCTGCCAAACCGGTAAACTTCTGCAGTTCAGTGAACCGGCTGATCCCACCACTGGCTGGCCCCACCCCGTCCCTCTCCCCTCCCCTCCCAGTCACTCCTCGCCTGGCCTGAGAAGGTAAGGGCGGTGGGAGATGGAGAAGTGGTTGGGTCTCATCTCTTGCTGTGTCTCGCGGTCACTTCTTCCGGCCCTTGGTGCTGGGTGTGCCTCGGTCGCTTGTGGAAATGCGCAACCTGCTCTCCGCCCAGAGACACTAGCCCGACCGAGCCACAGCCGACACCAGCCTCACTAACACGAGGGCTGGCAGGGTGGGAATGGGATCTGGGAGGAGGGGACAACAGAAAGGGGGAAGGACCCGCAGTGCCCAGCTGTGGCTTTAAAGCTAGCATAGGGGACTTTTGCCGCCCGGAGGACGCTTTTCAATCAACTCTGCCGGTGGCACCCCTCTGCTGGAGGAGTAAAGCTCAGGGCAGTGGGAAAAGGGGGCTGGCCCCGCCGAACCTCACACGCCCACCCTGGGGGTCAGGCTCGGAGAAAGCCAGAGCGACCTTGCCAAAGATGCCCATCAGCCGGTCAACCCACCAGCCCTGTGCGCCTTTGCTGTGCTTTGGTCGAGTCCGGCCACTCGCTTGAGGAGGGTCTCCCTGCTTGTGCGTGCCCTCCCGGCCCCGCCACAGCCGGCCAGGGGGTCGCGGAGGAGAAGGAGGGTCGCCTTCGGGGAAGCCTCCACCGCGGCTCACGCTCGCTCCTCAGACAGCCCGGATTTCCGAAAAGTTGCCAAGAATAAAGAAAAGGAGTAGAAAGAAAGAAAAGGTTGGCCCAGCCTCGGCTATCAGAGAGGGAGAGAGGGAGAGAGGAGAGAGAGAGAGAGGAGAGAGAGAAACAGGAGAGAGGAGAGACAGAGAGAGAGAGGGAGTGAGAGAGAGAAGAGAGACAGAGAGAGAGAAAAAGGTGAACACCCGAGGCCAGGTGTGGCAAGAAGTGACTAGGAGGGGAGGGGTGAGGCAGGGCCGGGCGTGGCAAATAATTTAACAACTGGTTCTCTGCCTTAATGATCGGCTGGGTAGGTGTGGCTGGGGGGGTTATGTGACAGGGTGGGACTGAGTGACGCCCACCCAGTCACACCGGTTGTTACATTATTGGCTCCAGGTATTTTCCAGGTGTATAGGCAAAAACCTATAAAATGAACGTTGTCTTAACTGAACGTTCCTTCTATGTGCGCTGCGGGAGTGTCCAAGTATGGGTTAACTTCTGCGGATCTGGAGAAGACGCAGTCCATCTGATACATAAACCATTCCTGGAAACCGGACCTTACCAGAACCAGGGTGGGATTGGACTCTCCCGCAGCGCACAGAGAACGAACGTTCAGGTAAGCCAACGTTAATTCTCCTGTGCGCTGCTTGGAGTGCCCAAGTATGGGATGTACCCAAGCATAAGACTCAAGGGTGGGAAGAGGTCTGGTCCAGGGCTCCTGATGTGGAATGAACCCTCTGTAGAACTCTCCTGCCAAACGAGGCCTCTGCCGATACAAAGGAATCCAGTCTATAGTGTCGAATAAATGATGACGGAGTTGTCCAGGTCGCTGCCCTGCAAATGTCTTCAATGGAGGCTTGCGTGGCCCATGCCGCAGTAGTGGCCACACTTCTAGTGGAATGTGCAGTAATGTGGCCCGGCAAGGGAGTAGCTTTGATCTCATAAGCCGTCGCGCTGCAGGCCTTCAGCCAGCGGCCTATAGTAGAGGGTGAGACCTTCTGACCCATCGATGTCGGCTGAAAAGACACAAATAAGGACTCACATCTGCGAAACGCGGCCGTCCGTTTGATATATCTACGGAGAGCCCTCCGAACATCTAAGGTATGCCACTGTCTCTCCCTAGGATGGGCCGGATTTGGACAGAAATCTGGAAGAATAAGTTCTTGAGTTCTATGAAATAAGGAATTAACCTTCGGAAGAAAGGACGGATCCAATCTCAGAATCACTCTATTGAAATGAAAAATGCACAAATCGGAACGAACCGATAGCGCCGATAGCTCCGAAATTCTCCTGGCAGAAGTGATAGCCAACAGGAAGACTACCTTAAGGGTCAGCAACCGGAGACTAGCAGATCGCAATGGCTCAAATGGAGGACCAGTAAGAGCTTGTAAGACCAGGGTGAGGTCCCAGGACGGATATCGGTGTACTGTTGGTGGTTTCAGATTAGTAGCTCCCTTGAGGAAACTACGAACCCTAGGATGCAAGGACAAGGACTGAAGACCTTCAAAGGCCAACACAGTAGATAGCGCCGCCGCCTGTCTACAAAGGGTGGTGGGCACTAGGCCCTTAGTCAACCCTTCCTGTAAGAAACGTAAAACTTGCGGGATTGAGGCTGAATTTGGAAAGATGTCATGGACTGCGCAGAAACGACAAAATGCCAACCAGGTAGCATCGTAAATACGATTGGTAGATGGTCTTCTGGAAGCTTGAATGGTACCGATCACTTCCCCCGTGTACTTCTCCCTTGTCAAGATATCCCTCTCAAGTGCCATACGGTTAGTTGTAACCATTGGGGTGCCGGATGGAACACCGCCCACTGGCTGAGTGAGATCCTGTGATCGGGAATCCTCCATGGGCTGGATACTGACAGGCTGACCAGGTCTGCGTACCAAGGGCAACGAGGCCAATGCGGGGCGACTAGGAGAACCTCTGCCCTCTCTGCCAGTAGCTTCCCTATTACCCTTGGAATGAGAGGGAGAAAGGCATACAAGAGCCCCTGTGGCCACGGGCTGCGTAGAGTGTCGATCCCTTCCGCCCCCAGCACTGCAAACCTGGAGAAGAACCGGGGAAGATGAGTGTTGGATGGAAGGACGAACAGGTCTACTACTGGTCGACTGAACCTCCGGAACAGATCCTCGAACAGATCCGGGTGCAGGCGCCATTCTGAGTGATCTATTGTGGTCCTGCTCAGCCAATCCGCCTGAAGATTCGCTGTCCCAGGGATGTGTTCCGCCTTGATGGACTGGACGTGGCGTTCCGTCCAAAGGGACAGTTGCCGTGCCTCCCGCATGAGGCTATTGGACCTCGTGCCCCCCTGGCTATTGATGTGAGCCCGGGAGGCTACGTTGTTGGTCAGTATTAAGATGTGTTGGTCGGAAACTAGATGTTTGAAATGACGTAGAGCGAGACGAACTGCCTTCAGCTCTAACCAATTGATGTTGTGTGTCAAGTCCGATGCGCTCCAACGCCCCTGAGCCACCAGGGACTGGGCGTGAGCCCCCCACCCAAAGAGACTGGCATCCGTCGTGATCGTGATGCGGGTGGGTTCTCTGAAAAGGCAACCTTTGGACATGGCCCTGGATGTCCACCAATGTAGAGACCTGAGGACGGACAGTGAGACACGTACCTTCAGCGTGGAGTTGCTGCGCCTCGCCCTCTAATGCGGCAGCAAGAACCACTGCAGCGGCCGAGCGTGCAGCCTCGCCCAAGGCACAATGTCGATACAGGAGATCATCTTCCCTAGAAGCTGGGAGAGGACAGCCAGCGGAACTAAGTGAAGTCTCCGTACCTGATCGACGAGGAGCCGGATGCTGTTCAAGCGGTCCTGTGAGAAGAACACCTCGCAAGATCGCGTGTTGATCACTGCTCCAAGATGAAGGCGGCTGGTGGTCGGTTGTATGGTGACCTGAAGGTGTTCCTGAGCTAGCACAGGCGAAGACGACTGAATGACGATGTCGTCCAGATAACACTGCAGCCGTATAGGCCTCGCCCTGAGTGATGCCGCCACTGCTGCTAACATCTTGGTGAAAGTGCAAGGGGCGGACGAGAGGCCGAACGGCATGGCCCTGTATTGATAATGCGCCCCTGCGACACAGAACCTCAGGAACCTCCTGTGCGATTGCCGAATGGGCACATGAAGATAGGCTTCCTTTAAGTCTATGGAGGTCAGGTAATCGCCTGGCCTGATGCAACTGAGGATTGATTTCAGAGACTGCATCTTGAATTTTTTGTATTCCAAATAAAGCCCCGGGGGTACCATCTCTATAGCGGCTATATCCAACAGATGTTGGATTTCGATTTCCATGAGACGTCTTTTGGCCTGATTGGTGGATACTGGGCACCGAATAAAGCGCCTTGGTGGAATGGCGGTGAACTCTAGAGTGAGACCTAGACTGACTGTCTGCAGCACCCAAGTATCCGATGTAGTAACCTCCCCCTGGTGGATGAATCGATTTAGCCGACCACCAATGGGGGCGCCTAAGTGGGAGTCACTTTGATCTGCGAAAGGGCCGGCTGCCGGACCCTCGAAATGGCTTCCTATTCTGGAAGTACTGTCTGCCCCTGTCTCTACCCCCTGACCTGTCCATGGGGCGAGTAGACCCCCGGTAGGAGCGTTGGTATTGGAAACTGCTAGGCCCCGGGTCTTGGCAAAATGGCTGTCTTCTAAAATAAGGTGTCACACGATGATCTGCCCGTCGGTAAGTGGAAGGCAGAATTTTCCTCTTGTCTCTGCTCTCCACTAGAATAGGATCCAACGACTCACCAAAAAGATTGCCCCCTTTAAAGGGTGCAGCCGCCAAACGCCACTTAGATTTCATATCAGCCTGCCAGTGGCGAAGCCACAAGAGCCTGCGTGATGTAACATTGGCCGCAATAGCTCTAGAAGCAAATTTGGCTGCATTCAGAGCCGCATCTGCAGAAAATTCAGCGGCTGCCAGGAGTTTGTTTAGATCTTGGCATAGACGCGAATCCTCAGGGGACACCCTAGTCAACATCTGCCTAATCCATAAAACTGAATTCCTATTGAAGAATGAAGCTGCTGTGGTCGCCCTGATGGACCAGGCTGAAGCCAGGTGCGCCTTACGGGCTGCCATCTCTGCCTTGCGATCTTCCAGCTTCAAGCCCTCCGAAAGATCAGCAGGGAGAACTGAAGAAGACACTAGATTGGCCACTGGAGTATCTATTACAGGGAGCTGGAGAAGGTCCTCCAGACCTGAATCCATGTTATAAAACCTTTTGTCATTGTTACTGGGAGCATTTTGCGAAGCGGGCTGACTCCACTGACATTGAATAACGTCCACGAACATTTTGGGTGCCGGGACAGTTTCCTTTTCTAGAACTGGTTCAGAAAAGACACCCTCCGTGGGATCGAGCCCCAGTTCCAGGTCAGATGAAATGTCAGTCAACCCCATACGTGATGTCATTTTGGCTTTATGCAGAAGAGACTTAAAGCCAGTCTAAATAGACCAGAATAGGCAGGCTAGTCAGGGATGAGGCCCTCATCCTCAGAGAGGTCCTGGTCTACTAAACTGTCCTCTGCAACACTAGCCTGGTCACTTTGAAAGGAGGAGTGAGCAGAGCTATGACCTTGCTGGGAAATCCAGTCAGATTGGTCCTGGAGGCCAGGGGATAGGCCCCTGTGTTGCAACTCTGAAGAAACTCTCTGTGAGACAGCAGAGGCAATAAGATCTCTGATATCCTGGGGCAGAGAGATGTCTTGGGATCCCAGAGCCAGAAGACCTGCTGCAGTTGGGGTAAAGGTAGCAGCTGGAGCAGACTTGGTCAATTATAGACACTGATCAGACTCAGAAACCCTAACGCCCTCCCCAGGGGCGGGGTCCTCCTCCTGTACAGGAGAGAGAGACATTTCAGTTGCAGATCGCTGAGATGCTTTAGCAAGTTGCTTTTCCAATGATCTAAGACGCCTCTGAGTCTCCCTATCCTCAGCTGAAGATGAATGCTTTCTAGAAGAATCCTTAGGAGTCTTACTCTGCCCAGGGGTTTCCTTATCAGCTCTGTGAGTCTTATGAGTAGATTTGGAAGAAACCACTTCCTTAGAAGAAGCAGATTTAGACACTGACTTGCCCTTCTTATCTCTATCTGCCATAGCTCAAATTAAGGTCACAGAAGAAGAAATATAGGATATAAATTAATATCACCAGGTTCTTTCGTAAAGGCTGCACTCCAGTTGAAATAAGCAGCTTGGAAGGGGAAAACAGCACCCAGGAGCAATTACCCCTCCTTAGAAGCTGAAATCAGATGAAGTCAGACCACTAGGAGGCAGGAGAGTACCACAATAAGCCAACACCGAAGCAGAGGTTTGCCCTTATGCGATCCGATTGCAGCAGCTAAGGAGCTGGAAGCACATGGGACCGAACAACAAGAAGGAATGACGACCAAGGGACAGAAAACCCACGGCGCCTGCTCCAGGAAGCCCCCCTTCCACGTGGGTCAGCAACAGCCTCTAATCCTCCTGGAGCCAGGCTCTTTGTTGCTGCCTGCTTGCAAAGTCACGTGGGCGATCAGATTACACTGATTCCAATCTTCCTCCAAGTGCGCGAAGTCATGCCGGCCTCCCGGACAAGGACCACCCTCTTTAACAAGCAGAGACTGGGAGGCCTATTCCCCCCTCAGCTCTGCTCACAAATCACAAACTGCCTGCCGCTTATCTTCGGAGCCCTGCCGGTAAACCGGACGGGCACTCCCAGCCTTTCGTGGGCTACCAGCCAAAGCAGAAGTTGCATGTCATGTGAGCGGGAATCCGACTCACAGCTGACTGGCTCTGTAACTGTCCTGGGGCCTCGCCGGAGCTTCGGACAAGGACCGCCAGCAATTTTAAATAAACAACCTCCAGACTCCAGCAAGTAAGCGAAGATCGACTTACTGCTGATCAAACCCCCTGGGTCTTTAAGGCTCCAGAGCCTCGCCGGAGCTCCGGACAAGGACTCCCTAGGCATTCAAGCCTTCGCGCTGCTCCACACAAACCACGTGAGCGGGAAACCTGACTCACCGCTGGTTATTCCACCGATAGAAATGGGGCCCAGCCAGGAACCCCGGACAAGCACGCCCGCATATTGTAAGGGTCAAGGGCAGAAGCATAATAAGGCAATCCAACCCAAAGGCTAAATTTGCCTTCCGTGTAAACAGAAACACATTATACAGGGTGGCAGGGAAACTTCCCATGCACACACCCACATTCCAAAGACAGAAATGCAATAAAAAACTGAAAATGAAGATCCACAGGTAAAATCAGACTATTATCCAGAGATTGAATGGAGAAATAATATTTTGCATCCCTCTTGGCTCGACTGAGTGAAACAACTGGCTCAGTGGGGGCCAAGGAGGAGGCGTGGCCGGATATTTCTCACTCAGTCCCTGGCTAATTGACAAGAAGTTAACCCATACTTGGACACTCCAAGCAGCGCACAGGAGAACATAAGCTGACAAACGCCGATCCCTCCAACTACAATTCCGGGTGGGAGACCGAGTCTACTTATCTACAAAATATCTAAAATTAAAATTAGCTTCTAGGAAATTGGGTCCGAAGTTCGTAGGACCATTCCCCATAGTAAAGATAATTAACCCTGTAATGGTACAATTGAAACTTCCCTGGCTGTTGGGGAAAATGCATCCGGTCTTTCACTGTAGCTTGCTGAAGCCAGCAGCAAGCTCACAGCTCAGGCCAGTAGATCGGGCAGCCCCAAAACCACTTGTGATTGAAGGGAAAACACACTATGAAATAAAAAGAATTTTAGATTCTAGAGTGCACAGGGGGCAATTACAGTACTTAGTCTATTGGAAGGGGTACCCCTGACCCAAAGCTTCCTGGGTGAAAAGTTGGAAGGTAAAGGCAGATAGATTGCTCAAGCAATTTCATGATAAGTACCCCCATAAGCCAAAGGGACTACCGGGGGGGGGAGAGGTTAGGGACCTCCCCAACTAACTTCTCTGTGATCTTGTTCTTTCTTACAGGAAACTTTCTTCAATTGAAGGAGGGCAGCCTGTCAACCCTGAAGTTGGTCGAACTGTGGCCATTTTCCTTTTTGCAGTTTTCTCTAGGGAGTTTCTTTTCTCATTGCTTCAGGGCTGACACAGCCTGGAGTGAAGGGGCCAGGGTGTGTGTGTAGAGATAGCTGGAGTATTGTAGCCTAAATAAAATTCCTGCCCGTAGGAATCGAGGACGTTGGTGCAGGTGTTCGAAAGGTGGAGACTGAGGTCACCTAGCAACTGGACTGTATGCTGATTGGACCATGTGACTGGAGACTCTGGGGGGAAGTGACAAAGTTTTACTTTTAATTGGGTAGAAAACTGGTGGGAACTTAGAGACGGTTTTTCACCAGGAATGTGCCAATTTGATATGTCCCAATAAAATGTTCTTTGAGGAAATTGCCTGCCTTGGAGTTCTTATTGAATGGGATGTATTACTTGGAACCTTGACACATGAATCTTTATACAAATGTGCTCATTCGTGTGTAATATGCTACCTATTGCTTCTGTGGGGTCCGGTTTTTTGAACAAATTAAATCCTTTCAATACTGTATTCCATTCATAAATTGCATCTCATCAGGTGTTAATAATACCAATAAGTCATATTTACTCCCTCTTTACTAAGTCTTCTAATTTTCTCTGCGTGCTTCCCATAATTTGTGACCTTGAATATAGCCCTTCTGCATCTTCTGATGTATTCATCAGCATCCCTTTCTTTTTATTGCTTCCTTATTTGTTGTAAGATTATGGATACTGGACATTTTTTAGGGTGGTTCTGGATACTGATGCTTCCCTTCCCCTCCCCCATCATCCCAGATTTAGTTTAAAACGGGTGTTGGTCTTACCTGACACGCCTTTTCTCTGGGTGGTACAGATCGCATCCAGGAATGGGTTAACTCTTTCTAGGATCTCATTGGACTGAGTCTGCAATCTTTAAAGTCACGCCTCCTCCGCCATCTTCCCCAGCTTGCAACGAAGGGATCGCTGCAGACAGACGTGTGGTCCTCGATGACGAGAGTTCAAGGTGTCCCAGGGCCGGACCGACATCCGGGTGGGGCTGGATACTATCTCCACCACCCAGAGAAAAGGCGTGTCAGGTAAGACCAATGCCCTTTCTCCAATGTGGGTGGAGATAGCATCCAGGAATGGGACATACCCAAGCCTGGTAGTCTCTTACGGGAGGGCCGTCGTCTGGTCCTGGGCTCCGCCATCTGCATGCACTCTCTGCAAGACCCTTCTGCCGAAGGCAGCCTCAGTAGAGGCGAAGGTATCCAGCTTGTAGTGGCGAATGAAGGGAGTCAATGAGGACCAGACCTCCACTATCGAGGCCTGAGTGGTCCAGGCCGCTGAAGTAGCCGCACTCCTTGTGGAATGGGCCGTGATATGCCTGGGAATTGGTAATGATTGCAAGTCATATGCCTTAGCTATGCAGGCCTTGATCCACCTGGAAACGGTGGATGGAGTCACTCAGTGTCCCAGAGTGCCAGGTTGAAACGACACAAACAGGGACTCGGTGCGTCAGAAAGTCGTAGTTCGGTTAATATAAATACGAAGCGCCCATCGAATGCCCAGGGTGTGCCATTTCCGTTCAAGATGGTGAACTGGGTGAGGGCAAAAATTTGGCAACACCAGTTCCTGCGCCCGGTGAAATCGGGTGTTGACTTTTGGGACAAAGGAAGGGTCTAACCTCAAGAGTACTCTGTCGTGATGAAAAATACAGAGGTCTTGTTGGACAGACAGGGCGGCTAACTCTGACACCCTCCTAGCTGAAGTCACTGCCACTAAAAAGGCTACCTTAAAGGAGAGGAAGCTGAGACTAGCCGATTGTAAAGGCTCAAAGGGAGTTCCCATGAGTACATTTAGCACTTTGGTGAGGACCCAGGTCGGGTACCTGTGAATTACGGGGGGCCTGTTGTTAGTTGCCCCTTGTATGAAGTGTCTGACCACAGGATGCTGTGCTAAGGGAGCTGCTGACCCTGCTGATAAGACAGAGGCCACCTGTCGTTTGATGGTGTTAGGGGTTGTTCAACCCCTCTTGAAGAAAGTCCAAAATTTGAGGAATGGTTCCTTTCGTGGGGATGATTAGTTTTCTGGAACACCAAGAACTAAAGGTCTGCCACGTGGAATCATAGATACGGGAAGTGGAGGGACGCCTGGATGCCTGAATAGTTCGAATTACCATGGGGGAAAAGTTTTCACCGCTCAGGATGCTCCACTCAATCTCCAGGCGGTTAGCTGGAACCACTGGGGATCCGGGTGGTCCAGCGCCCCCTGGGTGAGGGATATCCTGTTGGCCGGCAGTCTCCAGTGTCAAGCCACTGACAATCCCACCAGGTCCGCAAACCAGGACCTCCGGGGCCAATGGGGAGCTAGAAGTAATAGCTCTGCCCTCTCTGTGCATTTTCGGAATAACCCTGGGGATCAATGGGAGGGGGGGGAAGCATAAAGTAGACCCCCCGGCCACGGGCTGTGGAGAGTGTCCACCCCCTCTGCCCCCGGAGTCTGGAACTTTGAGAAGAAGCGGGGGAGCTGGGCGTTGTCTGGGATGGCAAATAAATCTACTGTCAGCTGACCAAACCGTGCTGACAACTCCCGAAAGAGGGAGGGGTGCAGGCGCCATTCCACATGGTCGATGATGGTGCGACTCAGGTGATATGCCTGTATATTCGCGACTCCGGAGACGTGCTTGGCTCGCAACGACAACAGGTGTGATTCTGCCCACAGACCCAGACGTTCTGCCTCTTGCATCAGGGGGCGTGAGCGGGTGCCCCCACTGCCGATTCACGTGGGCCTTGGCTGCTACGTTGTCCGTGAGGACAAGAATGTGCTTGTTGGTCACCTCCTCCTGGAAACTCAGGAGTGCCAGTCGAATGGCCCTCAACTCAAGCCAATTTATAATGTGGCTCCGCTCCTGTTGGGACCACCATCCCTGTGCCAGAAGAGTCTTTAGGTGCGCTACCCAACTGGACAGGCTGGCGTCTGTCGTCACCGTGAGTCGAGGAGGATCCCCGAAGGGAGACCCTCGAGCGATTGCCTGGGAAGACCACCAGGCCAGCGACTGGGTGACAGCGAGCGGTAGAAGAACTGTCCTCGGTGAGGTGCTGGATCCGTCCCGCTGATGAGGGAGGAGGAACCACTGCAGCTCCCTGCTGTGAAGTCGAACCCAAGGCACGATGTAAAAAGCGGAGACCATCTTGCCTAGAAGTTGGGACAGCAAGAGCAGAGGAGCTGCTCGCGCCACTCTCACCTGATCTGCCAGTTGGGCCAAGCTGGTCTGTCTCTCTTGGGACAGGTAAACCGTGCCCTCCACCGAGTCTATGACGGCCCTCAGATGTAGCAACCGCTTAGTCGGGACCAGGTGGCTTTTCGCCAGGTTGATGGAAAAACCATGGTCTTGAAGGGCCCTGATGGTGAGTGTCAAGTCTTGAACTGCCTGAGATTCTGACTGGGACTGGATGAGGACATCATCCAGGTAGCACTGGATTCTGATGGGGACTGACCTGAGATGAGCTGCAATTACTGCCAGTAGTTTGGTAAAAACTCGAGGAGCTGATGAGAGGCCAAATGGGAGGGCTCGATATTGGAAATGCTTCCCTCCATAGGAAAAACGGAGGTACTGTTGGTGATCCCAATGGATGGACACGTGCAAATACGCCTCCGTGAGGTCCACTAATGCAAGGAAATCGCCCTTCCGGATGCTCCCTAAGATGGTCTGGAGCGTGTGCCTTTTGAACCGCCGGTAGACAATATGGCGGTTCAGACACTTGAGGTCCAGAATTGCCCTCCATCCCCCCGAGGTCTTGGGAACTATGAATAGGAGGGAATAAAACCCCTGCCCGCGTTGCTCTTTTGGGACCAGCTGGATTGCCTGGATATCCAGGAGATGACTTATTGCCGAGTCCATGAGCAACCGGTTTGCCAGATTTTTCGACAGCGGGCACCTGATGAAAGACCTTGGGGGAATGGAGAGGAACTCTAGGGAGAGGCCGAATTTCACCGTCTCCCTGACCCATAAGTCGGTGGTGACTCTTCCCATTGGCTGGCAAACAGGGCCAGTCGACCCCCAATGGGACTGTTTGTTAAATAGTCACCGCTGATGCCAGAAGGGGCGACTTCCACCACCCCGAAAGGACTTCTTCGGGGGGAAACGCTGACCTCCCTTTCCTGGTCTGTCCTGCTGGGCACCCTGTCTGGGGAGAAATGGTATCGACTGTCTAGAGAAGGTTGAACCCCCTTCCTGACCCCGAAAGGACTGGCATCGAAAGTAAGAAGGGGATCGAAATTCCATCCTTCTGGAGAGGGACGGTAAAATCCCTTGTTTCAATTAAAATGGGATCAAGGGAATCCCCAAACAGTCTGTCCCCTGAATACGGGGCAGAGGCCAGCTTCCACTTATGTTTGGCATCCGCCTGCCATTGGCGGAGCCATAGGAGTCGTCTTGAAGCCACTGAAGATGAAATGGACTTCGAGGCGAAGCGGGTCGCATTGAGTGTGGCATCCACCGAAAATTCTAGGGCCGCTATGATTTTGTTAACATCCTGATGAGACCTAGAGTCCTCAGGAGGAAGCCTGCCCTGTAGTTGTTTCAGCCAAATGAGAGAAGACCGATTAAAAAAGGAGGCCGCAGAGGAAGCCTTTACCACCCAGGCCGAAGCTTGGTGAGACCTGACTAAGGTCTGGTCTAACCTCTTGTCCTCCGGCCGGAGAGCATCCATAGGGGAGTCTGCCAACACCGAAGGCGATGAAAGGGCCGCCACAGGAGCGTCAATTGATGGGACTTCCAGCATTTGTGAAAGGTCTGTGCTCATCTGGTAGTAGCGCCTATCCAGAGAGTTGGGACTGGGGCCTGTGCCCTGGATAAGCCCATTGTCGCTGAACCACATCACGGAAGATCATTTCACAGGGGTCGCCGCGCGTTAGCCCGCCATCTTGGTGCCACCGTCACTGCAGGGGTGAAATGCTCCCGGTTCGGCCGTGCCTGTGGGTCGCCGGATAGCCGGTAGCGACAGAAGCGGGAGACTTCGCCCACCCGCCCGGATGCCGCCATTTGGGTTCTTTTACCCTCTGCGCATGCGCAGAACGCTTTGCACATGCGCAGAGGGTAACAGAACCCAAATGGCGGCGTCCGGGCGAAGTCTCCCGCTTCTGACGCTATCAGCTGTCCGGCGACCCGCAGGCAAGCCCGAACTGGGAGCATTTTGACCCTGGTGCTACGCCCCCTTTGTCACCTCATCCTGCACGGGGAGGGGGCAGGGAGGGGGTCGCGGCGGCAGGGGGCGGTCGCGGCGGCGGGGGGGTCACGGCATTAGAAAGGTTGACAACCACTGGGCTAGAGTGATCTGTAGGGTAGATGCCCCGGTGAGAGCGCATCTGGCCAACTTGCTGAGGGGTCTGCTGGTAAGTAAAGACCCCTGAAGCTTCCTGCGCCATGGGAGGAGCCAAGTGGTGAAGGCAGGCCTCAAATTCCTGCCTGATGGCCTGAGAGATATATGCCCCTCAGCCGGAATAGGGGTTTGAGGTTGCTCATTAGGGTGCAACCCAGCGGCCATGGGAGTAAAGGTGGCTGAGGCCATTTGTCTAGAAGCCTGCTCATGTACAATCTGAGGATCTCCATATCCAAGAAGGCTCTGAAAGAATTCAGCCACATTGGCCATGAGGGGAGCAGAGTCAGATGGCAAAGCTTCCTCCTCATCTGGGGACCAAGCATTGGGGTCCAAAGGGGCTTCAAGGGCTGAGGGGCCCTCCTGAACCTCTAACCGGGGCATGAGGGATTGATCTTTTTCCCTTCTCTCTCCCTCTCTCTGAGCCTTTGCTATGGCCCTGTCCAGGGCTCTTTGTCTCTTTTCTTCATCCTTCTTAGAGGCTTCTTTGAACCCCCCCAGTCACGAGGCTCAGAGGAATGCCTCTTTCTAGCAGGCCTCGAGCCCGAGGAACCTGCTGAGTCACTAATAGTTGGGTGGGGGGGCCTTGACTTTCCAGGCCTATGAGAGGCAGCTTCCCTCATAGCATCTGCCATTTTGATCCCTGTAACAGGCCCACCCAAAATGGGCAAAATGGGCCAAAAGAAGGAAAAATGGGCCAAAAGAAGGAAGGAGGTCAAGGGCCTATGGGGACCTCGTGCAGAGGATCACTCACCCCTTAGAATTCCTTCGTGGCAGCGCTGATCGCTGAAAGAGACCCAGACACTGCGACACCATGCACGTGCGCCTAAGTGGTTGTTTGCACTCCTGGTCCCAGGAGGCTAGTGGCAGAAAAACGGCCACGAGGGCCAGCAGCCGGATTGCACACGGCGCTGCCCTATTCTCCTCCGAAGCGCCGGATGCCGTCACGTGGCTTTCAGGAGTTCGGGCAGCCGCCCTACGCGCTGATAGAAGCCACAGCCAATCCTGCCCCGGCAAGCATACAGAAAAGCCTCCACATGGCCTTCGGCAGTATCGGACCGAAGCCCTTCTCACCAGAATCGCTCGTTAGCATTTAGCTGCCACACGGTCTTTCAGGCAAGCTTCAGTCGCCGGGGGAGGGTTTTTTTCATCCCAGCCCATCCCTCGTGTCGTCCGAACACAACAGCACCACCTAGTGGCCTTCCAGCTCTTTCGGGGGGGGGGAATCCCCAATCTGCCTTTCGTGGCTTCAGCGGCATCGGGCAAGCCCTTCTCACTGGAAATTCGTTGCTTTGAATTCCAACTCCAATTTGTAAAGATAGCTTTCAGGAATGGGAACTCTTTTCCACACGTCTAGTCACTAAGATCGACTGAGTCAAAAGCTGGGGAAGATGGCAGAGGAGGCATGACTTTAAAGATTACAGACTCAGTCCAATGAGATCCTAGACGGTTAACCCATTCCTGGATGCTATCTCCACCCACATTGGAGAATTTGCCAGATAACCTGAGCTGATAACACTTTTCCTCAGAAAGCAGTATCAAGATTTAGGAGGTTTTTACATTTTAATGCAAAAGTGATGTAATGATATCTTCACTCATACAGTGGCTTTTCTCTGATGCTGAGAACAGTGTGTCAAAAAGTGATGATTATATTAACATTGGATCTTAAGTTTAAGTTTAAGATCCAATATTAATATAAACATCACTTTGTTTGCTTTAATATTTACACTGCATGTTCTGCTTCTAAAAAAAGGGGGCCTCATTTACTGCTCATCGTTTACGATGTTCTTGTTCTGCTTTCAATTTCTGATTGAATCCAGAAAATCTCATTCAATTCTCAATCTATATAAATTAAAGAAAGTAAAATTTAAAGATAGCCCCAAGCCTGACTTACAAATGTGCCACATTGTAAGGATTTCTGGCCATAGTAAAATCTACTTTTCTTCTCCTTATGCTTGGTCCTACCTCCAGTACTAATATGTATAATTTGGCTATAGCAACAAGAAAATACTTTCTTCAATCTGAGTATTCTTCCTAATATTGGATTGTTTCTGGAGTTCTAATTGCTTTCTTTCATGATTTCCTCAACTATTAGATTCCTTAAGTTCAAAGAGATATTGATAAATGCTCACCTCTACAGAAAAGTTCTCCTTAGTGGTATCCACAAAAGGCTGGCAGTAATGGGGATCCAAGTATAACAAGAAGTCATCTAGGCAGCAAGGGAAGTAGGAGGCGGAAATAAGCAATGCATCTTAGTATGATTATCTTCTACTTGAAAAACACTGCATTTGTCAGAAGAGACATGGACCACCCAACATGCCCTTAGCTGCTTTTTCAACCAATTGGTTCACATGCCTCCTCTTTGAATTAGTCTGCTGCTTAACTGGTAGCAGTTTTACAAATAGCTATTAGCTTTTTTCCCATTTACCAAGGATAATTCTACTTGTTATTAGGTAAATGACAGGAGTTGCCTATATGCAGTTGTTCTCTGTACTCCAAGTACAGAGAACAACTACTGCCTTTTTAGCTACGATCCATTCAGATCCAACTAGATAGTTCTTTCCTTTCTAAAAATAAGCAGCTCCAAAAAATAAAAAATCCCTGCTTATTTACTTCTTTTTATATTGACCATTCTTCAAACAAGAGCTACTTTAGCATATGCATTATTGGTATTGGTTACTGTATATTAAGAATTTGGGTAATAAATTTACTAATTATATAGCTTAGTGTAGAAGTTAGAAAAGCTGATTTGGCTTATATCAATCTATTATTAGGAGGAAAAAATAGATTAGAGATTTCTGAGGTTCACAGTGAAATTGATTACCTTGATATCCGACAAAGTACAGTGAATGTTTTGGTTTTCCTCCAATAATTCCAATGCAGAAATCTAATTTCAACAGCTCCTGCAGGATAAGGTTCAGAATTCAGGAATTCCACCAAATGTTTGTTCTTTTTCCACTGTGATATTCAACCCCCATCTACAATGACTAGGAGAGAGACTATCACTTTTCAACCACATTGGACAAATGTACGGAAAGAGAATGTAAGTGGTAAGAGTTGGAAAAGTTGATAATTCAGTTTACTGCTATTCCTGATTTGCTGATTTTGTAAGAGCAATTTTCTTGTCTTAGTTAAACAAATGGGAATACGTACAAGGAGGTCCTAGAAACCATCTCCTACACAGACATTGTACAATTCTGCTTACAGAATATTGCAACTTTGAGACACAATATGTCCTTTTCATGCAATCAATTGGAAAAGAACGAGACATCAACATGGATTGTATGTGAACCCCGGTATCCCATTATTTGCACCTGTTCTCAAGTCACCTTGATGCACTCCACATAGGCAGGATTAAAAGTCTCTCCACCCAGCCGCATGGGCACCAGGATAATGACTGCTTTCCATTCTGCCTCAGGATCCCATGGAGTCCTGCTGTTATTCTTCTTGGCTAGGTTTGCCACGTCCCCTTTGTACACTATGGGGACACGAGAGAAGGGAATTCAGTCATAAACTATATGGACAAAAAGCTAGTTAAATCCCTTTGACTGCACTGAGACTTGAGCCTAGGACAAACCTTCCCAATTCCCCCTTCTCCAAACCTTACCTGTGCAATCCTGAGAAACATATATTACCAGGTTGCCTGCTTCTATGGAGCAATCCACTGCTTTCCTACAGGAACAAAATAGCACACTTCAGTGGAACAGTATCCTGCCAATTTTCACAGTTCAGATGATTGTCATGGGAAGGAGGATGGAGAGTAGACAAACAGTAAACTTATTAATGGGAAATATCTTTGCTGGAATAAAAGGAAATTGGGCTCAGTTTGGGATAGCATAATGATGTAGGAGTCAGAAAAGCTTCCAAGATGCCATTGCTGCCCCAATACATAAAATTGTAGAATCTTTTATCCTCTTGATGTTGCTGACCCACAACTTACAGAAAACTGAATCAACATGGGTAATGGTATGGCATGCTAGGAATTCTAGTTTAGCAGCATTTGGGAGGCCATAGGTTCCCCTTTCCTAATAAGAATATATTTGGCTTGCAAGGTGACAGCTTCTGAAAGATTCAGATGCTAAAGAAATGTGAGCTTTGTCATATATTGCCTTTCTCTTCTTTTTCATAATTAATGATGCAATTCATCAAGGACAAGAAAACCAGCAAAGTTCTATTGTTACTCTTTTTAGTAAAATTTGGACAAGTCTCCTGCACTCTAAGCAGGTGTTTTAAGGTCCATTTAGTGCTTTAGTCAACCATTTTGATTATCCCTGGTTGTGCTATCAAAAAGTTCCCAAAATAAGAACATGGAGCTTTCTTGGCAGAGAACCTGACTCTCACATAGCTAGCTGAGCACCCAATAGAATACTGAAATAATTAGGAGCGTGCAACATGTTTCAATATTAACCATTTGAATCACCCACTTTTTTAAATTTGAAACAAATTATTTCAGTCACTCTGAGAATACTCAAAACACTACCAAAGTAATTGAAACAGCCTATTTCAGATGCAGAACAGCTATTTCAAATTAGATTTAATTATTTTGAACTCAGTGGGATATTTTCATTTCAAAATGGTCAAATTCAAAGTGCTCTGTACACAATAAACCTCTCAACTTAACTACCAACAAACAGACCAGAATATCCACCCATAAAGACTCCCGCTGAGAAAATGTTAATGATCTCCAAACTTGCTCTTCCTCATCTCTGTAATATAAATTCCTTCATATACCATATTACCATATTATCACTCACCTGAGGATGTGGGCAGTAACAGAAGGGCCATACCAATCTCCAGCTTTTTTCCCTGAATTATGCCCAAGATCAACTAGTTGGTGGATCCCAAAGGGTGCTTGTGGCTGATCTGCAAACCATGAAATAATCTTACGGTGGTAGCATTCCTTCTCCAGTTCATCAGATCTGCAGGTATGCCGATGAGCCCACAATTCCCAGGGGCCTATGGTCCTATTAGTGGGGATGGATGAAGCTTGGTGCAGATGGGAGATGCTGGGACAGGGCAGAGAGGCAGCTTTCATGTGCTGCATATCTGTCAAATTGGTAGTGATAAGGACATCTGACCAGGTCCAGTCTGAAAAGTGAAACACAAAATCAAGAAAAATAAGAAAGGATAGCAAGCCATCCAATTCCCCAACGCCCATAGAAAGTAATTGAAGTATCATTTATTCACTCAATAGCAAACAAACTGTAACAGACTGTATATGTGGATACCATACCTGCTGAAGGTATGACCCACATTTTGGTTGGTGGAGGAATCTGATATCACAAATTATGAGCTACTCACATTTTCTATTATTATGCAGATGTCCTCTTTGATCTCTGGAAGATGACAAATCCAAAGAAACTACTGAATTAGATAACTCTTTAAGATCCTCCATGGGACAAAATGTAAACATTATACATTCCAGATACTTAGCCTGTATGTCTTAGTACAAAGGCATGAAGAGTAAAGTCCCTCTCAGATGTCTCACATATAGCCTTGCCACTCACCTTTGCTAAGTAAATGGACAAGGAGACCCTGTGCAAGCAGCATCTGCCCACTGCGCAACATACAGCCCCAGCCACAGTCAGTGGTCCATGCAGTGCCTTCAAGCTGCTGAAAATCTCGACGGTAAGTTAGCCAGATACGAGAGGCAAAGTCTTTCTGGAAGCGCTCCACATCCTCTTCAATGAAAAACAAAATTCTGTCAGGTAGAGGTCCTCTGTGGCAGAGGCACCATTTTTTTATCAGGCTTCAAAGAAGCCTGAAGACACTTTCACACAAACTAAAGCTGCAGGAAATCTTAGCGTATAAGGCAAGACAGGGAGAGAAAGGTTATAAAGGGCTAGCATAAAAAAGTTTCCAGACCTTGATGAATCTAGGTACTTTTTTTTTGTGGTCCTGACAATCTTCTAAAACATAGCAACGTTCTTTAACATGGATGTATGGACTGTACACCAGGTTGCTGAGATTTTGAGATTTGTTTCTTAGAGAAGAGGAGGGGCAGTCAAATAGAACTCAGCTAAGTGATAAGAAGACCCTGCCCTATTGCATCAAACTTACTCACCCTCTTCTCCAAAGTGATAGACACGTCCAAAGAGATGGATTGGGGAAACCTTGCTGAAATTGGTTTTGATTCTGAGACTCCAACCTGAGAAGAAAAAGGAACAGGAAATTCAATCTCAGATCATGTGATATGTCAGTTTAAAGCAATTGAGCAATCCCTTTTTTCTTATAGAAGTTTCTGAGGGAATGTGTTACCTGACTTCCAGTTTTCCAACAGTACATAAATAATCTTCACTTGCACAAATGCATAACAGCAGCAGAGGAACAATCCTCTGAACACAGCCTTTTCCCTGTTAATCTCTTTTGTCATTGAGGCAATCAAGGAATAAGAAACAAAAGGAGTCTCAGGGCAGGAATACTCCAAACACATCCCAATTATTGGCAATGTGCATAGGGTGGAGGTCTAACCAACACACACATTAAATTCATAAAATGCACATACATGTATAAAAAAACCTAGCTCAACTATTGTCCTTAGAATACAGGTAGTCCTCAACTTAAGACCACAATTGAGTCCAAAATTTCTGTTGCTAAGTGAATTTGTAAAGTGAATTTTGCCCCATTTTATGACCTTTCTTACCACAATTGTTAAGTGAATCACTGCAGTTGTGAAGTTAGTAACACAGTTGTTAAGTCAATCTGGCTTCCCTATTCAGTTTGCTTGTCAGAAGGCAATCACATGACCCCAGGACACTACAACCATCATAAATATGAGTTGGTTTCTAAGCATCTGAATTTTGATTACGTGACCATGGGGATGCTGCAACGACTGTAAGTGTGAAAAACAGTCATAAGTCACTTTTTTCAATGCCACTGTAACTTTGAATGGTCACTAAATTAATTGTTGTAAGCCAAGGACTACCTGTATGCACAAGCATTTACACCTATGCAGTGACTGATGATATCTATATGGATGCTATGAAAAGTGAAGGTTGTCAACCCTGGAGCCATCTTTGAGCATCTTCAGGGTTGCCACAGCGAGGCTGGATGGAGCTGTGGGAAAGGGAGAGGGGAGTAGCAATAGCAATAGCACTTAGACTTATATACCGCTTCATAGTGCTTTACAGCCCTCTCTAAGCGGTTTACAGAGTTAGCATATTGCCCCCAACAATCTGGGTCCTCATTTTACCCACCTCAGAAGGATGGAAGGCTGAGTCAACCTTGAGCCGGTGAGATTTGAACCGCCGAACTGCAGCTAGCAGTCAGCTGAAGTAGCCTGCAGTGCTGCACTCTAACCACTGCGCTATCTCGGAGTAGAGATAGCTGGGGGAATATGTAGCCAAAATAACATTCTTTCTTCTGGGAACCAAGGACACTCTCACCAGCACTTAGAGGGGCGTGGATGGGAGTCATCCGGGATGGGGAGAGAAACCTGTTGTATGTGTTGGGGGGAAGAACTTTGGATTTTGAACTGGGTGGGGAAAACCCGAGGAACTTCAGAGCCGGGTTTTCACCAGCTGTGCCAATATGACATGCCTAATAAATCTATACTTTGAGGAACCTTGCCTTGGAGTTTTGATTTCATATGGGCTGTGACAGAATCCTGACAAAGATAATTAACAATGTAAACCTCTCTACCAAGGAGGAAGTGAGTTCAAATAATGACCTAGTTTTGTGCCTCATCAAAAGATTACAGAAATCCAGGATTAGAAATGGAATGAATAGTTAGACATTACTATAGGCATTATTAGGCATTATTTCAGAGGAGAGAAAAATCAGAGATAATATAAACTAAGGAGTTCATATTGCTTCTGATAGAGCTTGTATCATTAAAAAACTGATAACTTTCAACAATAGAATGCTTGTGTTTACAACTGCAGACCAAGCTAAAATATTTTTACCAGTCATTCTCAATTTCAGTTTCCATGTTTTAAGAGTAGTTCTATTAATCTCTATGTTCTGATGAGAGTTATAAGCAAATTTATCAAGCGTCCCCCAGTCCATGCCCATCTTCACAAGATGAAGAAAACTCCATAGGAATAAGAGAAAAGTTGTTCTCCTACTATGATACTCATATGAGGAGATATCCAAAGTAACTATGGTCTTGTAACTTCAGCATAGGAATAAATGCAAAGCACCTTGAAGGAACCATGGTCTTTCAAATATTGCTAGCAAGGATGAGGAATGCTAGGCACTGTAGTTCAGTAGTATATGGAAGGCCAAATGAAATACATACACATCTATACACATATCAATGAATTTATTTCACTCACTCACTAGTGGGTTATTTCACTAACTCGGACCACAAACTCTTCATCAAAAGTGATGTTCAAGAAAATAATGGTGGGCAGTATGTCCTATCAGCTAGAGGTTACAAAAAAAGACAGCTTCACTACCATAGCTTATTGGAAAAATAGGAACTGAAAATAGGAACAGAATTTATCCTTCTAAACAGATGATTTTCCCCAACCCATCCAGATTTATTCACAAAACTACATGAAAAATACAAGTACAAAATACATGTGCATCTGCAATTACACTTCCCACTAAGCTAAAGTGTTTTGGTTTTGTGCCAGCACATGGTGTGGGCCCGGTCATGTGGCTTAGAAATCATGGTTTATTGCTTAGTGTTGTTGTGAACATTAATAGTTTACAGTCGGCAACTTTGATTTTTTTTTCTTCATTGGGAGTACAACAATAATCTTCTCAGGCAGTGTTAGAGAAATGGGTAGACTGAAATTTTCTGGCCAGGTTTCTGGGTTTGGGGCTATTTCATGGACATCAAAGTAATGGAACAGAATTATAAGCTTAAATATCATTTTTTCCTTCCTTTAAAAATTCAAAATCTGGAAAATCTATCTAATTTTGAATAGTTTCAGAGAGTACAGAGCATAATGTCTACAAGAGATTTGATTTTTTTTTATAAATCTTTAGAGACAGATATGTGCAAAAGACAATCTTTGTAGATAACTAAATTCTAAACCTACATATTTAAAGGCTAACAATTAGGTCTCTAAAGGAAGCAGGACTTAAATATATCCTAACAGACAAATGAATTGATTTTATAAGTGTGAAACTTAAGAAAACACAGGTCTCCTGATTTTAAAGTCACAAAATATATTAAGAATTTAACTGAAAATTCAAACGGCATAAAAAAGGAGAAATATGTAAGATGCCCAGCTGATGGAAATACTTTACAGCTGTTACATAGATTTTTTAAAAATCTATATTTCTCAAGATCAAGGTTCACCTTGGTGACTATTAAACAGTGATAGGATCTGCCCATTCCCACGCAGTTTCTATACCTGGACTTACCATATTTCATATTGTTCCAGGTAGAGAGGAGCTTGCTCTTGATCTTGTCCACTTCATCAGGTTCATTATACTGGTTACAGGTGGCACTTCTGGGGAAAAGACCTGGATAGCTCCCTCCCTGGCTGCTGGCTCTGGGATTAAAAAACTGCCTTCCATCTGTATGGTGCAACTCTTCCTGGCTTAAGTACTGCACTGAGGTGGGTGACATGGAATTCATTTAACAACTGAGACTAGTGGAGACTATGTCCTTTTTGACAGGTTGAGATGAAAGCTTCATGTGCATTGCTGGGGAAGTAGAACTACAAAATCAAAGGCAAAAATATTAAGAAAGCTGCTGTAGAGGTACCGTATAACAGCTCAATATATAATTATTAAATACAAATATCTGCAAATATGTCTTATATTCAAATCATCTTCCCAACTATATCAAATCTCAAATCCTGCACAGGTGTTTACTTCTCTGTGTCCAATTCAATTGGGCTGAGGAGGAAGGAAAGAAGGAAGGAAGGAAGGAAGGTAGGTTTTAAGGAATGTCAGGTGACCTATAAAGGCCAAACAATAAGGTAAGTATTATAATCCACTCAACTTCTTTAAGCAAATAATTTTCATTTTCTGTTCATAACAGTTAAAAGACCATGTCCATGCAAATCTTTGCACAAGACAAGTTCAGATATTTTAAAAATCTGCAACATAGCAGAGAAAAGAACCAGAGAAAAGACCATGGTTCCTCCAGCAATGTTTAAGATGTTTATACCAAAACTTTAAAACATATAGAATGTGTACTTCAGGAATAAGTTTGATGTTCACCTCTTCAGTTGAAGTAACTCATCTGTTCAACACTAATAAAAGCTAATTTAGAAAGGCCAAGAAAAGGAAAACTCCAACATATTTCAAATCAGTATTGTCAAACCTATGTTCTACTGATTACCATATTAGATTCGGGTTTGCGCTCCCTAAATTATATGCCGAAAGCAAGATTGCTTGTGTTGCTTACCTGGAGGGGTTTATAAGGAGAGGGAAGAACTATCTGTTTTGGTGTCTTAATCATTAAAGCATCAGGAAAAGCTAAACAGAATATTTAGAAGAAACTGGGAAAGTTTAATAGGACAGTTTCAACCCGCTCCAAAACCCGCTCTGGAGAACAATCAGGTTTACCCGGCCTATGGTGCGTGTGGGCGGGGGGGGGGCACAGGGGTCGCCTACTCCCGATCTTGGCCAGTGGAAAGGCCGGTGGCCTCTTCCCCGTCTACACCTGGCCTATTTGCCCTAACCCAGAGGTCGTCCCCCACCCCCGCCGAACCATGCCCCTCGCAACCAAAGCGAAGACCTGTCTCAAAGCCTTCTCTACCCAACGCAGTAAGGTCAACGCAAGAAGGTCCCATCTCATCCTCCTTACCCAAACGGCGCAGGCATAGGATACGAGAGTACGGGCCCACTCTGGGCGTCTCGTTGTTCCGGTGGCCGCTATTCAATCCGCCATGAGCGCCCAACTCCGCACTACCTTACCGTACGCAACGATGCCTCCGGCGCCGTCATCTTAGATCCCCGGAACAAGCTTTCGGCGGAAGTGCTTCCTTGCCCTTAGACAGCGGCCGGAAATGCTTTGGCCAAGGGATAAAAAGAAAGAGAAGCGTTGGAAGCGTGTTCCTTTGCTGCAGGAGCGAGTCGCGCGTGGGTTTTCGGCTATGTTCCTCTCCTAAATGACTTTTCGACCGCATTTTTTCGTTTGGCGGGAAGAACATGATTTTTCAAGGCCTTTAAAGCTCTGCTTCATAATTTTAATAATTAATAAATTGTAAAAGGCAACTTTCCATGGAACAGCTTACATCCTGCTACGATGTCTTTAACACAATCAAACAACCGTGTCTGTCTATTTCAGGTCTTTGGAAGCGACTCATTAAGTGGATAACAATACCAAATCCAGCCTTGACTGAGCTATGAGATGGACAGCAAATAAATTTGATAAATATACCCCTGGCTGACTGTGAAATAAACAGATAATTATTCTGATAATTTTTAGGTCCTTGGTTAGGATTTGAATTAAGTTTTCACCAATCTTTAACTATGAATCTAGTTGTAGATTATCCAAATCTCATAACACCAGATTTTAACTTTGCTTTAAAAGAATAAAGTATGGAGAGTTGATGTGGCAATACAAGGTGATAGTAGACAATTTGAAAAGGTCACAAGGTATCGAGACCTAAAAATTGAAGTTGAAAGATGATGGCATAAACCAGCCATGGCAGTCTCAGTGGTTATTGGCACATTAGGTACCAAAAAATCTTGGACTGCACTTAGAATATCTCTATTGACAAAATTTCCATCTGTCAATTGCAAGAGGTCACACTGCTTGGATCTGCACATATACGATAGTGATACATTATAACATTCTAGATTCTTGGGAAATATTTGATGCATAAAGAAGGCCAACACCTCCTAAAGAACTAGAAGCTGTGATTTCATATTTTTATGTATATAATTATAATAATCCCCAGTGAGATATTACCTTGATGTGATTGTGGGGCTTATATGCTCTGAGGAAAATGGGAGCTATGCTAGAGGTTCTACCATACTGGAAGGTCTCATCAGAGGAGTCAGAGAAAGAATGTCTCTCCCATAAAAAGTATGGTAAGTACATTACAGAAACCCATACCGGCTCGGTCGTTGCCCAGGTCAACAACACTACCGGTAGGTGTTGGAGTTCTTGGACATCTATTGAAAATTGGGCTACAGGAGTCAGGACTGTTGGTTGAGCAACCAGAGCCACCAGCAGCAGAACTACCGGAAGGAAAGGTCTTTATCCACTGCAAATATACAGTAACTGAAAAGAAAGAAATAATGATCTGTTATTACAGATGAAGTCCAACAAGAAGAGGATATTTGAAACAATTGCACCAGTTCTGGAAAGAACAACATCCAGAATCAGAAATAACAGAACAGAGGCAACACTGATTTATAATAAGAAATAAAATATTCACAGAAGCAGAATTAGAAGAATTGCAAAGGTCTACCTGGGGAAAAGAAACCAAGCCTTGCCACAAGTAACTCGGACTGTAGAGGCAAACAAGGGGGAGTTGGCAGTAGAGGAATCCAACAGAGATATAAAATTGTTTTCAGTTTCTCTTCTGCTTCAGAAAGAACAAAGCCCTCTAAACTAAAGAAATAGAAAAAAATGAAACAAAAATAACTGAGTATCTAGAACAACACAAAAACATCAGAATAAGGTTGCCTGCATTGAAGCAGAAGAAACACCTAGCACAAGCATTAAAAGATGCCAATATTGAAATATCAAATATAAGCACCAGCTCACTGCAGGAAACAAATCAACTAATGTATAAAATACAGCTGCAGTTATAACTGAATATATGGGATGCAAAATCAACACAGAAGGAAAAAACGCCAAAAACACTAAAATGGAAAATCGGGCTGGAAAAAAAAGATCAGCAAGCTGAGATCAGGTGCAAGTAAGTTAGAAGAAAGGAAAGAAAAGAAGCTGAAGAACAAAAAGATCAAAGAATACCTTATTGAGAAATGTCACTTATAAACAAGGAAGTTCACAGAAGCACTGGAAATAATAAAGCAGCAAAACAACATTTCCTTTAATTTATTTGAGAGGCTGCTACAACAAAGAGGGGGTCAACCTATTTTCCAAAGCACCAGAAGACAAGACAAGAAGCAATGGGTGGAAACTAATAAAGGAGAGAAGCAACCTAGAACTAAGGAGAAATTGTGGGTACTCCCATCACCAGAAGCTTTTAAGAAGAGACTGGACAGCCATTTGTCTGAAATAGTATAGGGTCTCCTCAGGGGGTTGGACTAGAAGACTTCCAAGGTCCCTTCCAACTCTGTTATTCTGTTAAATAACAGCTATAGTAAAGATTAGCAGATATGAAGCTCAAATTACAAATTATATGCAGAATTTTCAATTTCAATTCAATCAGAAACATTTCCATCAAATCTATCAATGGAGAGAATTCTGTGAATCAGTCAGCACCTGACAAGGAAGAAACAGTGCAGTTTTGGGCAAATATATGGGATAATCCAAAGAAATATAACAAGACAAGGTGGATAAGAATAAAAAAGATGATGAAATGAAAGAGCTTATAATAATAGCAAAAATGGTAGAGAAAAGGGCAAAGAAGATCAATCATTGGTCAGCATCAGGGGAAGATGAACTGCGTGGTTTTTGGTTGAAACTTCTGATTGGTCTACCACTCCTTGCCCAGCTGTTTAACAACACATTGCTAAGAGGTGAAATTGAAGAATGGCTAATATCTGGCAAAACCTACCTGATAGTGAAACATCCAGCAAAAGAGATAGCAACAGGTAACTACAGGCCAATTACCTGCTTACCAACAACTTTCAGATTACTAATTGGTGTGATAGCTGATGTCCAACAACAACTAGTTGAAAATAAGTTCTTTTCCCCTGAGCAGAAAAGAAACTGCCCAAACAGCAAAGGAACAAAAGACCAGTTTCTAATTAACAAGATGATTCTGGAAAACTTCAAGAGAAGGAAGACTAACTTAAATGTAGCATGGGTTGATTACAGAAAGGCATTCAACTCCCTGCCACATGATTGGATAATCATGTGTCTAGAAATAACAGGAATCAGTAGAAACATCAGAAGCTTTGTCTATTGATGGCACAATGGAGGACATGGTTGCTGATCAAGGATGATAGAATGGGAGAGGTGAACATCATTAGAGGAATCTTCCAAGTAGATTCACTACCACCGTTACTGTTTATCATCACACTGATTTCTCTGTCAACTATACTGAATAACTCAGATCATTGCTATCAAACTTCAAAAACATCTGCCAGACTATTTTACCTCCTTTATATGGATGATTTGAAATTGTATAGGAAAACACCATCAAAATAGAATCGCTGCTCAACACTGCCTGTATATACAGCCGAGATATTGCAATGGAGTTTGGACTGGACAAATGTGTCATGCTCACCATCAAACAGGGAAAACTGAAGGATTCAAGATGCCCTATAGAAATAACATCAAGAGTATGGATGAAGATGATCACTACAAATATCTGGGCATCCTTCAAGCTGACAACATCAAGCACAGCAAAATCAAGAAAAAGGTTAGAAATGAATACATCCAAGACAGTAGTGAAATGTGAAAATTTTCCCTACTGGTTCTGTGGGTGTGGCTTATTTTGTGGGTGTGGCTTGAGGTCAGGTGGGCTTGGCTTCAGGTGGGCGTGGCTTGGTGGTCAGGTGACCGGGTGGGCGTGCTTGGTGGTCAGCAGGGGTGAAATGCTCCCGGTTCGCTCATACCTGTCGGTTGCCATAGAGCCGGTCGCCAAGGTACCGTTAGGTGCTGCCCACCCACCCGGACTGCCGCCATTTGGGTTCTTTTGCCCTCTGCGAATGCACAGAACGCTTTGCGCATGCACAGAGGGTAAAAGAACCCAAATGGTGGCGTCCAGGCGGG
>QLTV01003108.1:4374522-4399078 GCA_003457575.1 Thermophis baileyi | reverse complement strand
TCATCTTTCTCTCTGACATATTCCTTTCTTCCTTTCCTTTCCTTTCTTTCTCTCTCTCTTTCTGTCTTTCTTTCTTTCTTTCTTTCTTTCTTTCTTTCTGTCTGTCTGTCTGTCTGTCTGTCTGTCTCTGTCTCCCTTCCTCTTTCTTCCTTTCTTCCTTCCTTCCTTTCTTTCTCTTTCTCTTTCTCTCTTCTCGGCAGCGGGAGAAGGAAGAAAGTGCTCTGGGACTGGGAGGGCGGTGTGTCCCCTGTCATGTGCCATCCTAGAGCACCATTGCCACCACCGCCATCCCTCTTGCCTTCCTGGCTTCAGCACCGGGACCAGCAAAGAAGCGCGGTTGAGCGGGGCCAGGGCGTTAGTGCGGGAGCGGCGAGGAGTTCAGGGCAAGCAGCGGTTCGTCTTCATGCATGGAGGGAGGCAAGGTGAGGGCAGGTGGTCCCCCGCCCCCGACGCCCCTCCTCCATGCAACCTGCTGCTGCCAAGCGGTCTCCTTTACACCGCCCACTTCACTCGTGGGGCGGATGGGCTGGAACCTCCGCGCTTCTTTGCTGGCGCGGTTGAATGGGGACGGGGCCATTCCCCCCCCTTCGCCCTGCCTGAACATACAGCTCCAACGGCAGCGGCTTCGGGAGACGCGGGCTCGTTTGGAGCTGAGCCCGCGGCTTGTCCCTGCTGCCCCCGGGTGCGAGGGAGCTGCTCCAGATGAGCCATTCCCCCTCCCTTCGCCCTGCCTGAACATACAGCTGCCGTGCCCGCCTCTTGCCTGTTGTGGCTCCAACAGCGGCGGCTTCAGGAGATGTGGGCTCGTCTGGAGCTGAGCCCGCAGCTTGTCCCTGCTGCCCCCGGGTGCGAGGGAGCGGGGCAGGCGAGAGACGGGCGCAGTGGCTGTATGTTCAGGCAGGGCATGCCCAGTGCCGAAAAATCCAAAAAAAATCCCCCCCCCAAAAAGCCAAAAACAAGATGATGACGCATGCGCAGTGCTGGAAACTCAGCTTCTGCGCATGCGCAGAAGAAAAAAAACATGGTTTTTAAAAAAAAAAACCAAAAAAACCTCAAAAAAATTCAAAAAAAAATATGGCGGTGCCCAAGGACCGGCACCGACCGAACCGGATCCCTGACATCACTGTGACATCACCAGCGGGTCGCTACCGGTTCGGGTGAATCGGTCCGAACCGGGAGGAACCCACCGTCAGGCCGAAGCCATCTTATGCTGATGAGAGTAGCTGACAAGTTGGGAAGAGAAGACTGGCTAACGTGATGAACTTGTGGGTCTGGGGACAAGGGGCTTGATCTTTCAACTCGTAGAAACCCTCGTAGCATCAGATTCAGGTTTCTCACAGATGTGCCAACATGGCTCTGCTAATAAATTGGAACTTTGAGGAATACTTTGCCTCGGACTCTGATTTAGTTTTGGATGCTATTTGGAACACTGACACCCACCTCTGGAGCTGTCATGAGTTTACCTTTATCCCATAGTCCAATTTAAGGGAATAAAATGTGTTGAAAGCCAGCTACTTAAAATGGAAAAATCTGAGCTCAGAATATGAGTATTTCAGCCATCCCTTTGCTCTGCTTTCCATAATAATGCTCAGATTTTGACTTTCAAATTTCACTTCATGTTCTTTGTTCTCTTTTGGCTTTCTCTGCAGATGGTGGGCAGGGGAATGGCAGAAGTGCTCCACCACCTGTGGCCCCACAGGAGAAAAGAAGCGCACTGTCCTTTGTATCCAGACTCTGGGATTTGATGAGCAGGCTCTGCCGGTGGAGGAATGCCAACATCTGCTAAAACCAAAAACTCGCCTTTCGTGTAATAGGGACGTCTTATGCCCATCCGACTGGACTGTAAGCAACTGGACTGAGGTAAGTTTGTAAATCAATTTGGCTTATAAGAACTTGGGGCAGCTTAGAGTTGGTGTTAGCATTTATCTTTGGTTTAGATCAGGGGTCTCCAACCTTGGCAACTTTAAGACTTGTGGACTTCAACTCCCAGAGTTCCTCAGCCAGCTTTGCTGGCTGAGGAATTCTGGGAGTTGAAGTCAACAAGTCTTAAAGTTGCCAGGGTTGGGAACCACTGATTTAGATTAAACAAGAGATGTGTATTTAGACCATTTTTTTCTCTAGGCCTGTGAAAAGAGCTATTTTCCTATTGTGCCTTTGGTATATATGCTTATTTTGCATTCTGTCCTAGTTCAGGAAAAATTGGGCTTGGAATCCTGCCAGCTACTTGAAAAACTGGAATTGCCGATTCTAAAATCTAAAATTCCAGCCATGTCTATGATGTCCTCCCACAAGCCATTTAAGTTTAGTCATTCTTGATTAAAAGGTTGGACTAATAAAACAATTAGTCCTTTAATCTTCCTTTCTCCATTTGTCATGTGCTAATCCAGACTTCCCCAACATGGATGGACACAGCATAAACCCTGGTGAGATTTGAAGTCATGTTTCTAAAGTAGGGGTCCACAACCCTCAGGCTGTGGGCCACTACAGAGCCTTGAGCCCTTCGGAACCGGGCTGCAGAAGTGGTGGGCGAGGATGCACACATGTGCATCCCCACTTGTGCAAGCAGCGGGCAAGTGCACGCACACATGTTCCATTTGCACGAGCGATGTGTCCGTGTGCCCTCCGTTCGTGTGAAACCATCTCCATCCCCCCCCCCGGACGGTTTGTAAAACCAGAAAGGTTGGGGAACTCTGATCTAAAGAACATCTAAATTGAGAATGGCTAGGCTAATGTTTCAGAGGAGAAAGGACTGATTAGTGTGGTACTTCTGAAGCCAAGAAAAAGTCATGGGCAAATTGAGAGGTCATCAGTCTTTGTTTCTTATAAAGTATGAGGAAGGAAGCCATTTTGTCTCAGATATTCAATTATATATTTCAAAATGCACCTGCTATAAAGCAACCATCCTCAATGTGCTGCTCTCTAGGTGTGATGGATTTCAGTTTCCAGAATCTTTCAGGCAACATTGTGATTTCATCTCCTAGAACCGTGATGGCAAACCTATGGCACGCGTGCCACTTGTGTGTTTCCCAAGTTGAAACAGGCCATTTCTGGCCTCCAGAGGGCCTCCGGGGTGTGTGTGAGGAAGGCCGTTTTCGCCCTCCCCAGGCTCCTAGAAAGGCTCTGAAGCCTGGGGAGAGCAAAAAAATGGGACTTCCGGTCCAAACAGAAGTCGGCAAACGGAACGTTTCCGGCCTCCGGAGGACCTCCGGGGGGGGGGAGGCTGTTTTTGCCCTCCCTAGGCTCCTAGAAAGGCTCTGAAGCCTGGGGAGAGCAAAAAAACGGGACTTCTGGTCCAACCGGAAGTTGGGAAATGGGCCATTTTCTGCCTCCAGAGGGCCTCCGAAGGCTGTTTTCGCCCTCCCCAGGCTCCTAGAAAGGCTCTGAAGCCTGGTGAGAGCGAAAAACGGGCGTGCCATCGTGTGCCGGGAGCAGGGGGGGTCACACGCACATGCACAGGGGGGGCGCATGGAATTATGGGTGTGGTCACATGCACGTGTGACCCCCCCGCGCTCCCCCCTTTTGGAACGCGAACCAAAAAAGGTTCGCCATCACTGTCTTAGAATGTTGGTTGTCCAAAATATATGGAGCATATCAGATTGAAAAAGGCTGCACTAAAACAGGTGTGGGTAAACAACCAGCATCTGGAAAGTTTTGTTTTTGGTTTTGGTTCTGGTTTTGGTTATTTTATTTTAGAAGTCTCCTGTCACAAACTAGTGGTTCATAGGTTAGGCTACAGCTTATAAGTTATGGAGTCCTTAGTGCTCTCTGAGCTTGGTTATTTACAGACTTTTAATTACCCAACTAGGTAACATCATCAGCACACTGATGCACTATGATGCACTATGCAACCCTGAGCTACATATATTCTCTTAAAAGTTATGTAAGCGATGAATCTTCAACCACATACTTCATCCAAGAATTTCTTTTAAGTTCCAGAATCGAAAGCAAAATCATTTCACACCAAAATTAACTCATGATTTCTTCCTAAAAGTTCCATTTGAAGTGAGGGTAGTTGTTAAAAAAATTTGCAGGCAGCCCCTGGGTTAAGAACAAATTCAGTTCCCTAACTCTGTCTTTAACTTAACTTTGTATGTAACTCATACAGTGCATATTAACGGATTGCCTATTGTTAAAAATGGTGTGTAGTGTTCTCTCTTCCTCAAACCGCTGAACCATTGAAGCTGTACAATGTTTTCATAAACCGCTGAAAACAGGTTGTATATTAAGAATTTGTGACTTTAGTGGTTCATAAAAATATTGTAGAGCTTCAGTGGTTCATCAACTCAAGGAAGGACAATGCTATCTACCATTTTTAGTAATAGGCAGCTCATTTGTATGTATGAATTATCTGTAAATTGAATGTTCTTAAGCTGGGGATTGCCTATGCTAATAAAAAAAAAACCTAAGAATTGGAAATCCCATTAATTAAGGATGAAGGCAGAAAAAGAGAGAAGATTGGCAGATTGTGTCTTTGGTATGTGTGTTTCTGATGTCTTTTGAATAAAGACATAATCAAGTGCATTTATAGCCAAATATGAGAAAATTATATTCCAAAATACTCATGTTATTAGGGGATGAATAATTAGTATTTAAATGTAGGCTTTCATGCAGATTTAAAAAACCAAAAAATTCAATCTAGAGTATAAGAGTAAAGCAGACTTAGCAATGACTATGCATTGAATAGTCCTGTCTCTGCCCAATAAAAACAAATATGCCTCCTGCTTTAAAAAATAATTTCTATGCAGTTCTTTAATTTAAAAATGCTTAAAGGTTTGCTGCCTCCTCTTATTAAGAAATCCTCTTCTAATTTTGTTGTTATTAATAGGGGACAGAAGAATACTATACCTTTTAACCCACACGGCTTCAAGCTGCTTTTTCTTCCCTTGTATAATAAATTAAATGAAGCGTAACATTGGATATGATTTCACCAATATTCTTCTGCTGATTGATTTTATACAACCCATCAAGTCTCTTCTGATTTCTGGGCAAATGAAAACTTGAGATCTGGAACAAGTGAATTAAATGTTATTTTCAACTAATAGCATTGATGCAACATAACATCTACTGTAAATTAAGGATCTTGTGCATCAGTAGAGCATACTCCTTGGGAAGCACCTCCAGATGTGGCTCCATCATTTAATGCCTGCTTAAAATGGAGTGTAACTAGGCTGATGATCTGAGTACCATGTGCAGCAATGCCTAATAGACTTCCAAACTCATAATAGATGTTGACATATCAGAAGGATATTACTACCGGTATATGTACTATCTTCTCAGCACGCAGTAGTTAAGCATTATTTCAAAGTATCCTGGGGAAAGCCAGGTGTAAATTAAATTATGGATTTCACGTTCAAGGTTCAAATGGCTTCCTTAGCTAGGTTCACACATTGCATTTAAAAAGCAAGTTAGGTATTTTATTTGGCTCACTGGAGTGGGAGGGGATGAAATATGTAAATGTGGTTTATTTTGCAGTGTACAGTTACCTGTGGTGGAGGAGTACGTACTCGTTATGTCACTTGTACCAAAAACAATGGGGAACCATGTGATGTTTTGAAGAAACCCCATTCTAAAGCTCTGTGTGGTTTACAGCAATGCCTATCCACTCAAAGATTGCTGATGACTCGTTTCAAGTTCCACAACGGAAAGATTATTAGAAGAATAGGGGCTATTCCCAGAAGAGGCCCTTCAAAAAAATTGGCCACCCCAGAACCATTACCAAGAATCCATTCAACAATAATACCCAGGCTCAGAAACATTACTTTGATACCCACTTCCGTAAGTCTTGTAAATTCTTCTCCAAATGAAGATTTGGAAGTAAAAAAGTTGCAAAATAATTCCATTCACTCAAGCATACCCAGTAACTACTCCTATGTAACTAGTGCCAACAGGGCATTGCAAAACATCACTCATGGACCTCTCATAACCGCTTGGAACATATCTTCAGAAGGTAGCTCCATAAACAAGGATTCCTTTACCATTGACCCCATGTACAATCCAAAGACTAATTATTTAATGGAAGCAAATGACACAACGCCCAACAGTACTGAAGGAGAAATAAAAGACTACATCCAGACTGAAAGACCAACAGAGAAGTTCCTTACATTCACCACAAGCAAGGTCTCAAGAACCTCATCTGCAGATCATCAGCCTGATAATCTCAACCAATTTTCTGTTACTCCCACAAGAGGAATTGAGGTTGCATTGACAACGACAGATCTCAAAGGCCTTCATGTACAAATAAATTTGCCTGTGACATCAGATCCCATTACAGAACAACCAACACTAGAGAATACATTAGAAGAAAAATCTGCAAATACAACCCCATCAAAGCCCTCTTTCAGTGAAACATCCCCTTGGGCCACAGAAAGTCCAGTTGTGCGAGACACCACTATGCCAAAGAACAGTGAGAATGTTTTCAAAACAAGGTTACTAAATGACTCTGATTCAGAAAAATCCAGAAACCTGCATTTTAATGCCTATTGGTTGGTGGGAAACTGGACTGAGGTAAGTATTCACATTGTCTTATGTTGTTTGCAACTGTCGATGCAATATGGAAAAAGCAAAGAAAACAAATGTCCATTTTTGCTTTTTTGATTATGCAAAGGTTTATTTATTTATCAAGTTTAGCGACCACCCATCTCGCTCACAGAGCAAGTCTGTGTGCAATGTTTTGCATTTAAATGCTGGAAACTACTTATTATGTAACAAATTATAACTCTGGGAATTTCTGGAATGCTGTCACAAAGAAATTCATAATACTTGAGAATGCTACTGAGCAAAGTGAAATTGATTATTTCGTATTTTGCACTTCACTGCAAATGTGTCAAATTAATTAATAAAGCAGCATGGAGAATTTCAGGGCAATTGAATAGTGGTGCACAGCTGTTGCTTATCTCTTTGAGGCTTTAGAGAAACTTAGATGTAGATTTAGAATAACTTTATTGTCACTTTAAATGTACACTAATCGGCATACAGTAAAATAAGCAAACAAACAAACAAACAAACAAATAAATATTATGCATATACCCACAGAGCCACATATATTATATGACACAGAGAAACAACACAGTCTAGTTTGGATGTATACATGTACATGGTGAGAAAAATGAATCTTGCGAGTTTACCAGACGGATGGCATAGGGAGCAAAGCTGTTACAGAATCTAGTAGTCCTGCTAGTAATACTTCAAAACCTCCTCCCAGAGGGGAGCAACAGAAACAGACCGTGAAGTGGGTGTGTGGGGTCTCTAACAATGCTTTTGAGCTCTAAGCACATAGCGCTTATAAGCAGTATCCTGAATAACGGGAAGCAAGCTTCCTATAATCTTCTCGGTTGTCCTTACCACTCTCTGTATGGACTTTCTATCTGAGGCACTGCTACCACCAAACCAAAGTGAGGCAGTTTGTTAAAACGCTCTCAATCGTGCCTCTGTAAAAAGTGGCCAGTTATCAGCAATATCCTGAATAACATAATCTTCCTATAATCTTTTCGGCCATCCTTACCACACTCGGCATGGACTTTCTATCTGAGGCCCTGCTGCCACCACACCAAACAGTGATACAGCTTGTTAAAATGCTCTCAATTGTGCCTCTGCAAAAAGTGGCCAGGACGGAGAAAGATGTGCTCTCCTCATCCGACGCAGGAAATGCAGATGCTGGTTTGCATGCTTCATTAAGGATGACATGTGGAGAGACCAGTTCAGATTGTTAGTTATCTGCACCCTAAGATAATACTGTAGACCACCTCTACAGCTGCATCCTTGATACTGAGTGGAGTATGACCATGCCGGCAGAACAGAAGCAACCTCCTAACTATATTTATTAAGGCAAGGTACCAAAACTACCACATTTGATTCTTTGAGACTAACTGCCTTAGACTTCAACTTAGATTTCAACTGGCATGTTTTAACTTAATTTCAAATCAAATGAATATTGCCTTCCAAGTTTTCTTCAAGCTACAAAGAAATTAAGCTGAATTTTCATTGAGTAGCATATTTAGCCTAGCTTTAATGGAAGCAAAAGCATTCTTGAGAAAATTAGTTGGAGGGTAGACAGTCTTACAATACATTTGGCAAGACGAATGTTTTCATTTTGTATTAATTCAAATGAAGATTGTCCTTTTACAGCACCTGTCACTCAATAACTACTTCTTAATTTACCTCAACAGTACTTGAAATGAGAATTGCCAGACATATAAACTGATTTCCTCCGAGGCACGGACACTTGAGATCACATTGCTAATATGGAAAAAGCAAAGAAAACAAATGTCCATTTTTGCTTTTTTGATTATGCAAAGGCTTTTGTATTTGTAGACATCCACAATTTGTGGATAGTGCTTAAGAATCATAGGTATCATGGGCCCGTCTCATCTGTCTATTGAATATATATGATAATTGGGAAGCAATTTGAATAGAATATGGAGCAATTAAATGTTTCAGAACTGAAAAAGAGTACACCAAGGTTGTGTATGGAGATTCTCAGTCATCCAGGTCATGGTTGTCCCAAAGGTGTTTTTTTCAAGAGGCAACTGGACTTTCTGGTTTTTCTTTGAAGACGTTTCGCTTCTCATCCAAGAAGCTGAAGAAGTTTCCTGGATGAGAAGCGAAACATCTTCGAAGAAAAAACAGAAAGTCCAGTTGCCTCTTGAAAAAGCACCTTTGGGTCTAAGGTTAGTGATCCCCTACTTATTTAATTAAGAAGAGGGGGTCCAACCTATTCTCCAAAGCACCTGAAGGCAGAACAATGAATAGAAACCAATCAAGGAGAGAACCAATCTAGAACCAAGGAGAAATTTCCTGACAGTTAGAACAATTAATCAGTGGAACGACTTGTTGCAATGCTCCATTACTGGAGGCTTTTAAGAAGAGATTGTATAACCATTTGTCTGAAATGGGGTATAGGGTCTCCTGCTTGTGCAGGGGGTTGGAGTAGAAGACCTCCAAGTTCTTTTCCAACTCAGTTATTCTAAAGTTGGAATTTAAATAAATAAATAAATCCCAAGCTTAAAAATGAATCTTAAATTAAGGACCCATATCCTATATGGATGTACTATCAAGTAATTATTTTATTAGAAATTAGACTAGAAGATCTTTTCTTGAAGATCTCCAATGATGGAGCACCCACAACTTCAGGAGGCAAACTATTCTATTGATTTTTAATGTCAGGAAATTACTGTCAGGAAAAATTAGAAAGTCTTGTCTCTCATTTCCTTCTCCTGCATCAGAGGTGGGTTCCTCCCGGTTCGGACCGGTTCACCCGAACCAGTAGCGACCCACTGGTGACATCACGGAACCCATTCTGTCAGTGCCGGTCCATGGGCGCCACCATCTTTTTTTTTGACTTTTTTTTTTGAATTTTTTTCCAGGTTTTTTTTTCTTCTGCACATGCGCAGAAGCCGAGTTTCCAGCACTGCGCATGCATCGCCATCTTGTTTTTGGCTTATTTTATTTTATTTTAAAAAAAAATTGGGGGGGAATTTTTTTCTGTTTTTTTTTCTTCTGCGCATGCGCAGAAACTGAGTAACCAGCACTGCGCATGCATCGCCATCTTGTTTTTGGCTTTTATTTTTTATTTTTGAATTTTTTTTCCAGGTTTTTTTTTCTTCTGCGCATGCGCAGAAGCCGAGTTTCCGGCACTGCGCATGCGTCACCATCTTGTTTTCCGCTTTTTGGGGGGGGGGTTGATTTTTTGGCACTGCACATGCACACTCGCGCATAGCATGCACGCGCCCACGTGGCGCAGCCACACGGTGCGGGAGGAAGCGTACTGGCAGCGAGGTAAGTTAGAACCCACCCCTGTCCTGCATCCTTAAGAAATGGCAGCATGATTTCTCTCCAATTTTCCAGTGTTCTACCACATGTGGTGTTGGGGCCTTTTGGAGACCAGTAGAATGCAACACCGAGAATGAGTCTGACTGCCAGCACATTAAAAAACCCGATCCAGCCAGAAGATGCTACCTTCGGCCATGTGCTCAGTGGAGAATAGGAAATTGGAGCAAGGTAATGAAAGCTGGCCCACTGTGATTTTCACATATTATTTATTGTGGACTTCTGATTTTTGGAAGCCAGAAGAGTTTGTTTTCTTACCCTGAGTAAAAGCATTTACTTTTTTCCATAAGCAAGTAATGGGGGAAATGCATTTTATTCTCAACATATAGCAATAGCAATAGCACTTAGACTTATATACCGCTTCACAGTGCTTTACAGCCCTCTCTAAGCAGTTCACAGAGTCAGCATATATTGCCCCCAACAATCTGGGTCCTCATTTTACCCACCTCGGAAGGATGGAAGGCTGAGTCAACCTTGAGCCGGTGAGATTTGAACCGCCGAACTGCAGCTAGCAGTCAGCTGAAGTAGCCTGCAGTACTGCACTCTAACCACTGCGCCACCTCGGCTCTTCATATCCCTGAAATGCATAATTTCTCTTACCCTAAAGTTTCCCAATGTTATTATACCTGAACCAGGTAACTGCCACTGGTAAGATTTAAAATTTAAATTTAATGAACATTTAAATTTTCCAAACTTTGAAAATGAAAATAATCAGAATAGTTATACAGTTTCAAAGCTAATTTTGAGATAGATCTCTTTCCAACGAGCATTCCGTATTCATCTTGGCTATTATTATTTTTCTTACCAACTGAGATACTTCAAAATTAAACATTTCATTAGTTAAATTTCAATTGTTCCCCACATATTGTTATTCCAAGCTCTCATCAAAAGTAGATCCTGGGAATAATTACATTTGTGAACATATTCTTTTTAGAATTTCCACAGAAGGTACAATGTTCAACTTGAAGCAGTTATAGATGGGAGGGTGGAGTTTCTGTTCTTCAAGACTTGAACTTTATGTGCTTCTCATTCAGAAGAATCCAATGTACCGTATTTTTTGGAGTATAAGACGCACCTTCCCCCCCCCTAAAAGAGGGTGAAAATGTTGGTGTGTCTTATACACCGAATACAGCCATTTTTGGCCTCCCGAAGCCCTGTCCCTGCATCCCATTTTTGCCCAAAATGGGCCATTTTTTGCAAAAACGAGGTGTACAGAGGGTTTGGGAGGCCTGCAGAGTGCTTTTGGGGGCTGGGGGAAGGCAAAAACACACCCGTTTTTGCAAAAAACGGGCAAAAAATGGGCCATTTTTGGCAAAAACAGTGTTTTTGCCAAAAATGGGGGCGTTTTTGCCTTCCCCCAGCCCCCAGAAGCACTCTGCAGGCCTCCCAAACCCTCTGCGTGCCCCGTTTTTAAAAAAAAGGGTGAAAAACAGACCCGTTTTTGCAAAAAACGGGGCGCGTAGAGGGTTTAAGAGGCCTGCAGAGTGCTCCTGGGGGCCGGGGAGGACAAAAACTTTTTTTCTTACTTACCTCTTCGAAATCCTGGTGCATCTTATACACCGGTGCGTCTTATAGTCTGAAAAATACGGTACCTTGTTTTAAGCAACTCCAATTGCAAACACATACTTCTCACCTTTTCCGCCCTGACAGAATACAGTGCAGTCTTGAATGGCGCTTTAGAGCTGAGTGGCTCAAGTTTTAAATTGTCAGGTTTTTTTTTAATCAATTGCCTCTCCTTCAGAAATCTATCTTCTTGGAAAACCTCCATAAGCCGGCTGTCTTGCTTCCCATTATTTCAGACCTGAGCTGCAAAAAATCCAGTTGATCATAAGATGATTCCAAAGAGCTAATGTTTTGTTTCCCTTTGCTGCCATCAATTGCCTAGATTTTTGTAACCCCAGATTTGGTGGCCCTAATTGCAGTCATGCCCTCTTGGCCAATCTGATCTTTTCATAAGGCAGACTGAAATCCTTCCTTTCAAATTTAGAAAGCTGGCAGATTTTTGCCCTCTTACCTAGGTTGTTATTACAGTGTTGTAGCACCTGCTTTGGTGCCTTGGTCCAAGGAGTCCTAGATTGTTCTGAGGTGTTGATGCTCTAAGGCATCAGGCCAAACAAACCCCTTGCCAGTCCAAATACTTTGCTTTGAGGCAGGTGTGTCCAACCTTGGCAATTTTGAGACTTGTGGACTTCAACTCCTAAAATTCCACAATCAGCCATGATGGCTGGGGAATTCTGGGGATTGAAGTTCACAAAAAGTTGCCAAGGTTGGACAGACCTGCTCTAAAGGGTCCTTGCTCAGAGCAAGGTATTGTGGTAAGATAACATGGTGGCCAGGTTGGGTCTTTGGCAGTGCCTCAAAACTGTCTGCAGTCAGTAATGGGCTAGATAAAGAATAACAACTTGAAACTGTATCTAGGCAAGATATACAGTAGGTGCTTATTATTAGAAACATAAAGGAGGTATGTCTGCCTGTTCTGAATCTGGGGATAATGTTTTCCCAGAAGGTTATGCCATTTAGGCATGCTTTGGGACTTGAATCTCTGTCTTCCTTTCTCCTTCCAAGATTATGGCTAATGCCAGAACTGCATTTCATCAACTTTGGTTGATATGACAACTGTATGTCTTCCTGGAAAATAAATATTTTAAAATTATGCTGTTGTAATAATCTCCAGGGTCGACTGTGGTAACACACATTCTTCTGGGGGGAAAATGTCAGCTGGTAGACAACATGGTCTTGGGAAGAACATAAGCTGACCACATTTTGTCTGTGCTTAAAGCCCTGCCAATTCATTTCTCTGCAAAATACAAAGACGTCATTATCTTTAAAGCTCTCCATGACTTAAAGGTTATTTGAAGGAACGCTGCTTTCTGTATGAAAATCCATGCCCAGTTCAGGAGATTTGCCCACAGTGGCCACAAGCGGCAATTTTGTTGGAAATTTGCTGCTCTGGCCCTTTAGCACTCTCCACTGGATAGAGAGACACCTTTTTTGGCTTGTTTTTAAAGCCACAAAGTACATCTTTTCAAATAAGCATCTTAAGCCTCGTGCAGATGTTCTAGTCCAGTGATGGCAAACCTTTTAGACACCGAGTGCCCAAACTGCGCATGCCCATGCCCATACTGAAAGGTATGCGTGCGGGCATGCATGCGAACATGTGCGAATGTGTGCATGCATGCACAGACATGTGCAAATGTGCACATGCACAGACATGTGTGAATATGCGCATGCGCAGACATGCACAAATGTGCGCAAGCACAGACATGCACGCATGCACAGCAGAAACCCGAAGACCAACTGGCTGGCAGGAGGCAGGGCATCCCAACACTGGCAGCGCAGCAAGAGGTAAGATCTTTTTCTTTCATGAGCTTCTGTTTCTTCGTTTGCAGGGAAACAGAAGCTCACAAAAGAAACGTCACGGAGATCTGACCTGGGGCGACGGGGCGCGTGCCAATAGAGAGGGCTCTGCGTGCCACCTCTGGCATGCGTACCATAGGTTTGCCATCACGGTTCTAGTCATTTCTTTCCCTTTAAAGCTACTCAAACAGCTATTTTAAAGGAGTTCAAAAATGATTCCTCTCTGTCTGGCCCTGGACAGCAAGAGAAGTCCTGTGGATCCCCTATTTCTGTGTGGCATCACACCAGTTGCCCTGTGCTTTCGAAAACAAATGCCTCTCAGGGATCTTTGAAGCCACAGAGGTTACCTTCTTGCCCCTTCTGTTCCCTACACAGTGCTCCTCCAACTGTGGAGGGGGTTTCAAGACCCGTGATGCGCATTGCATTGATGTGCGAAAAAAGAGAATCCTGAGGCCGTTCCACTGCCAGGCCGTGCAAAGCCAGCCAGTACTGAACATGAGCTGTAACATGGATCCGTGCTTCATGTGGCACACAGAGTCCTGGAATGAGGTACAATGCATCACTCTGATTAATTAACTAATTAATCTCTTGCACGTCATCCTGGAGGAGCCAGAACATTCTCAAACTGTACAGAACTTAAAGCAGCCTTCCCCACTGTCAGCCCAACAAGGTACCAATAGCAATAGCACTTCGACTTATATACCGCTTCATAGTGCTTTTACAGCCCTCTCTAAGCGGTTTACAGAGTCAGCCTATTGCCCCCAACAATCTGGCTCCTCATTTTACCCACCTCGGAAGGATGGAAGGCTGAGTCAACCTTGAGCCTGGTGGGATTTGAACTGCCAAATTGCAGGCAGCCGGCAGTCAGCAAAAGTAGCCTGCAGTACTGCACTCTAACCACTGTGCCACTGAGGCTAGATTAAGAAACAATACTATACAGGTCAGGACTACTTTTATTGTAACAGCTGTAGTAACCGAATCTTGCAAATTTTAATGTGCTTTCCCGTTCCTGGTATTATCTTTATAAGGAGGGGCTTTTTTCAAGTTACATTCTTGGACTGGATTCAAGCTTCTCTTATCTGACCATTACCAGAAGAAACACAGTATTCATACCTTGTGCTTAAAATTTGTTCAGCATCGTTGGTTGAATTAGGTGGGTTGGTCTGTCACATTAAGCATCAACCCTGCTTTACAGACTGCAGTGACCATGTTCGTAAGATAAAATATTAGAGCTTTGGATTCATACTGAGCTCCCAAATACAATCGGATAGCAATAGCAATAGCAATAGCACTTAGACTCATATACTGCTTTACAGTGCTTTACAACCCTCTCTAAGCGGTTTAGAGAGTCAGCATATTGCCCCCAACAATTTGGGTCCTCATTTTACCGACCCTGGAAGGATGGAAGGCTGAGTCAACCTTGAGCCTGGTGAGATTTGAACTGCCAAATTGCAGTCAGCCGGCAGAAGGAGAGTGATGCTTTCAAGCAGGGCAATGCAGTAGGAATCCTGACATTCTAGCTAGTGTCCTAGGGTCCTCTCCTGGTCTTTCATTTCAGCTACTCTGATGGGGTAGTGGCAAGACCAAGAGCATCTTGGTTTTAGGAAGGGAGGGAATGATATAGGAGTTCCTGCTAATAACTTCCTGGTCCAGAGCTGCAGGGTTTTCCTTTGGAGTGTCTACTGAGCCAATAGTTAGCTTGCAAAGCTTTGCCAAAACCCTCATGGCATTGTGAGAACACAGGGCATGGTGCTAATTCCTAATCAATGCAGCCTTTGTGCTTGGAATGTGTGCTTTGTCATTCAAAATGTCTTCCAGTGCTCAGCTTCATGTGGAGGGGGTATTCAGAAAAGAGCAGTGCAGTGCATCAGGGTGGACGACCATGCAACCAAGGGGGAGAACTGGTGCGAGCAGGAGACCAAGCCTCCAGATTCTCAGAAATGCAGCCTACAAAAATGTGTGAAAAATACTGGTGAGTATATTCCAGCAAAGATCTTTCTAAGAAAACCATCCTGGGTCAAAATTGCAGGCATTACTATATTACAAGAGCCGAGGTGGCGCAGTGGTTAGAGTGCAGTACTGCAGGCTACTTCAGCTGACTGTTCAGCAATTCAGCGGTTCAAATCTCACCGGCTCAAGGTTGACTCAGCCTTCCATCCTTCCGAGGTGGGTAAAATGAGGACCCAGATTGTTGGGGGCAATATGCTGACTCTGTGAACCGCTTAGAGAGTGCTGTAAAGCACTGTAAAGCGGTATATAAGTCTAAGTGCTATTGCTATTGCTATTGCTACAAGCAGGTCTATTGGAGAGTTTCTGGTGTTGCTCATTCCAAAGAGCAAATAGTTTCATTTGTTGATATATTTTTGGATTAATCTTTGACTTTAAGGATGGGAAGGAATCTCAAGAAAATGTTATTGGAATATGTATTTTTAATATATGTGCATGTATTTGCATTTCTAAACACTGGCTGTGTCTATAGAATGTGGTTATCTAGAAATAACCCATTGTCTGAGTTCATGTTATATATTAGATCATAAATTAGCCAAATGGGATCGGTTTTTATAACACACTGATAACTCCCCTCAACTTTAATCCATTGAAATTAACCAAGTTTACATATTGTGGTATATTCACGAGTTCTGAACTATTTGAGGCACAATATCAGTAGCCATGTTGTCATGAAGTAGATGCTCCACAACAAATTTAGCATAAAATGAGTATTTTTAAATGTATTTTGCACTCATTTGGGCTGAATAGGTGTATCACAAACTTCCTAGAATTACAAATTCTGAAGGAGGATGATATTCTAACGTACACACTGATTAATCCAGGAGGAAACATCAGATTTCCACAAAGAAAAATTTCATTAGACACATACACACGTGTGTGTGTGTGTGTGTGTGTGTGTGTCTTTCCCAGTGTGTGTGTGTGTGTGTGTGTGTCTTTCCCAAACAGCCTGAGAGCACTACAGAAGCTGTTTATTATTATAATAAAATGGGTCATAAGTTCATGGCAAAAACCAATCAAAAGTAAAGACATCTAATGAAATACATGCTATTACAATGAATTGCAAAAAAGAGACATCAGTTTTCATTTTTTCACAACCTCTCTCATCTCCTCTGTCATCCTCCAAATCAGAATTCCAATTTTCCCACATCCAGCTGGCCTGAGATATTTTGTTCCTTGCGTTGAACAAGATTGCCTCACATATCCTGTCATTCCATCTTCAGGAGCTGGTTGGACCAACAAATGATTTTTTTTCAACACTAAGCATTGTCAACTACAGGTAGTCCTCGACTTATGACCAAAATTACGCCCAAAATGTATTTGCTAAGCAAGACAGTTCAGTGAATTTTGCCCCATATTATGACCTTCTTGCCACAGTTGTTAAGTGAAGCACTTCAGTTGTTAAATTAGTAACATGGTTGTTAAGTGAATCTGGCTTCCCCATTGACTTTGCTCGTCAGAAGGTCACAATATACACGGGACCCTGGAACAAGTGGGACACTGCAACTGCCAAGCATCTACATTTTGATCACATGACCATGAGGATGCTGCAACGGTTGTAAGTGTGAAAAATGGTCATAAATCCCTTTTTTCAGTGCCGTTGTAATTTCGAAAAGGTCCCTAAATGAACTGTTGTAAGTCGAGGACTACCTGTTTATTGTCACAGATTCAGGACTGGTACAGACTCCAGAGTGGTTGTATACACCTTAATTCCAGCTAAAAAAGACTTTTATTACAAACATTTATCACGAAAGATTACCTGTCATTTTTTATTTAGAACCGTGTAATTTATCCTATGCCTCCTATTTCTGTCTTAATCTTCTATTTTGCTTATGCATCTCTCTTCTTCTGTCCTTCCTCTAACCTTTTCTAAGTTCTGACTCTTGATCTTTATTTTCTATTTATCGCTGGGTGCCTTTCATTTTCTCTCTGATATTTTGTCTTATCTTAACTCTGTTGCATGAAACACCAGTAACTTCTCTTTGTACTCATACACGTTTACAGGCTCATCCTGCAGCAAGGACAGACTCTCCGTGAACTTCTGCGAGAGGGTGCGAGATATTGGCAAATGTTCTGCATCCTCAGTGAGAATTCAGTGCTGTCAAACGTGCAAAAGATCCTTGGCTGTCAGCGAAATGGAGCGTGAGAATTAACCAAATCTGAATCATTACCCAAATAAAAACTAAACTTGCTAAGATGGACTTTGGAAATAAAAAAAAAATTCTTCTACAAGTTCCAGCATGCTCTATGGACCTATAATTTAAATCTCCCCAGAGGCAAGACAGCCTTTTCAAACATTGGACTCATTATTTTTGTATGTTCTATACATTATCCTTATTTTTTCTGTACCTGTTGGCAGTTCCTTTAATTTCATTTTCCTTCTCTGGGTCGTTCCCAGCTCGATCGTTCTGGCTCAGTTTAAATAGGTTTTCTTGCTTTAATGAATCAGTTTTTATGCTGATTCGGCAAGAAAGCTCTACTGGAAATAGAAAAAGATTTTGATATATCCAGGTACGGATCTTATTCTGTATTAAAACAGTCATCTAGGTCAGAGGCTCATTAATGTACAAGTTATCATTGTCATCCATTGACTTAAACATCCCCTTTTCAAAAATGGTCATTTTTGAAGCTACAGTTGTAGAACCTGAGGCTCTCCAGATATTTTTTGAATTCAGCCAGCATGGCTTATACCAGGGGTGTCAAACTCAATTTCATTGAGGGCCACATCAGAGTTGTGTTTGACCTCGGGGGTGATGGGCGTGGCCAGGGTGGGTGTGGCCAGCTCAACGACACTTGTGTTGGGGGCGAGTGACACTGCTTCTTGACACTGCCAGTGAAAATGGGCTCCCGACCTCCATTTTCAGCTGCGACGGCCTCCTGCAACCCTCTGCCAGCGAAAACAGAGCTTGGAAGGGCCGTCCGTTTTCGCTGGCAGGGACACTGCGGGCCAGTCCTTCACTGTTTCCAGGGCGGCCCCGCGGGCCAGATCTATGCACCCCGTGGGCTGGATCCGGGCCCCGGGCCTTGAGTTTGACACCCCTGGCTTATACTAAAAAAAATTGATGGGAGGTTTTCAGACAACACTTTCCCTTCCTAGGATTGTAATTTTCTTCTGAAATTCTATATGTGAAGAATTGTAAAAGTTGCCGTGTTTGTGTATAGCAGATTTATACCTCTGACTGAATTAATCAATTCTGGTCTTCAATATGGTGCTATTATACCATGGTGCTAAAACCTATATGGCATCTAAAACATTCTTTTTACGGCTGGGTTCAAAGAAGATACTAAGCCTACGCCAAGTAAATAATATCCATTGCAATGGATGAATTCAACCATCACCATTTATAATCCTGGAGTTTGGGGCTTAGCATGTCAACCTAGCTAATTGTGATATAGTGGGGGGAAAATGGTTAAATAAATCATAGCTTAAGGTAGTGGGGGAAACCAGTGTTGCAAACATGTATACATTTATTGTATAAATGAATGAATGGATGCTGTAATCTTGAAATTATGCTTTATCAGGGTGTTGCTGTGCAATGCTGGCTGTATTGCTTTTTCAAAATATTACTTGATATATTTTGCTAAAAAGGCTTTAATTTGTAAACTACGGAAAGCCGTACGGCCCCTTGTGATGCTTCAAGTGTGTCTGCGTCTTTGATGCTGCCAAGGGTTTAATTGGATTTCTACATGAAAGGCTGTATGGTGAATGGTATTGGTTCAATGCACACGAACAAGTGTTTTGAAGGTCAACGGGTAAAGTCTTTCTGTTCACAGAAAATGAGCTGCATCTAGCCAGCCAAAGATGAGAGCAACGGGCTTGTCTTCATCAGAGACAGAGCTATCGAACATAGAGGCCTGAAGATGCACTTGAAAATGGTCGTAATCAATCTCATAGCATTATAGAGTTGGAAGGAATCATCTTCCAGTTCAGATCTCTGCAATGTTGAAACTAACTGTCCAGTCTTTTCTTAAAATAGGCAGATAGATTGTTCCACCGTTGTACATTTTCGTTATACAGGTAGGCCTCGGATTAACAAGAGTTCGTTTAGTGACCATTCAAATTTACAACGGCGTTGAAAAATGTGACTTATGGGCCGTTTTTCACAGTTACTTTTGCAGCACCCCCATGGTCACGTGATCAAAATTCAGATGCTTGGCAACTGGTTCATATGTATGGCTTTTTGTCGTAGTTTCTGTGGGCATAGAAAAAAAATTATGATCATCTTCCCTATAGCTGAACCTGAACCCAGCTATCATGCCTCCCCTTACTTTTTTCTTCAAACTAGGACATCCCAGGTTCCTTTAGCCCTGTATTTTTCAACCTTGGCAACCTTAAGGTGTGTGGACTTCAATTCCCAGAATTCCCCAACTAGCCATGTTGGCTGAGGAATTCTGGGAATTGAAGTCCACACATCTTAAAATTGCCAAGGTTAAGAACCATTGCTTTAGCCTGTCCTCAGAGGCCATGTTCTTAAGTCCCATTGCAATCCTCTGAACCTTCTCCAACTGTCAATAGCCCTCTGGAAAAGGAGCATTCAGAATCAACATAGAATTCCAAATGGGGTTTCAACAATTTGAGTAGAGGGGACTAATGACGTCTCACATTTTTGATACAAAGCTTCTTCCAATTCTGCCAAGAAATGTATTTGCCCTTCTACCAGTCTCTTACTAATGAGTTATGTTCAGCTTGTGGTCAAGCATTCAAAATAATTCACCTGTAACTAACTCTGGAAGAAAACACCAATTAAGATTTGTTGGTTTGGACTGGTATCTGATCAGTAGTGGGTTCTAAAACCCATTGCTACCTGTTCACGCGCGCGCTCGCACGCGCTCGCAACGCTTCTACGCATGTGCAGAAGCATCCCGGGCGGGTGGGTGGAGCCTCCCTCCACCGCCGCTACTGGTTCGCAGAACCGGGCCGAACCAGGAGCAACCCACCACTGTATCTGATTTCTCACATTCTTCATTGAGATACCTGTATAAGATCCTCAACCCTCAACAGCCTAATCAAGGAATCACCAAGACCTCTCCCACCAACACTGACGGGGCAAGCGATTGGTATATAATAATGAGAGTAAACCTCATTCCCATCTAGCACTGATGATTTTGCCTAGTTGGGTAATGAAATGTCTACAAGAAAACAACTGAGCTCAGAGAGCACCAAGGACCCCACAGTTCAATCCTGACCTACAAATATCCTGTTCTATCAAAACCCACAAGAGGGTCACAGGAAAACAGTGTATTGTATGTATAAAATCTAAAAGGTTTTATTGCGCGCGCTTCGCAGCAATAAAAAAATAGCTTCTGCGCATGCGTAGAAGCAAAAATTCGCTTCTGCGCATGCGCAGAAGCAAAATCCAAGATGGCAGCGTCCACGGAGACCGCCGAAAGAACCGGTTCCGTGATGTCATCACCAGTTTACTAACGGTTCTAACAAACCGGTTAGAACCGGTAGGAACCCACCTCTGCTCCTCTTTCCTTTTTTGTTCCCTCCCTGCTCCTCCTCAATTTTCTCCCAATTTTTTGGGAGAGGGATATGGCCACTAGGAGAAAAAAAACACCAATTTGATGATGCGTAATAAATCAATCATGGTTTTTACTTCCACAAGCCTTATATCGCTTCAACCATAACTGAATGGTGCTATCAAGATACTTCAGTCACTAGTTTCGGGAGAATTTGTTTGGCATGTCCACTTTTTCACCTTATTTGCAGGAATTGTCCTGCCATCTGTTGGCCAGAAAGAACAGTGAAACCTGGAAGACAATCCACGTATAGATTCATACCAGTGATTTCAAAGTGTAGTTAAATAAGCAGCATTTATTCATAGGCTGTATTTTCAGTAATGTTGAAAATAGATTAGTATCCAAAAGGCTCCCATGATAATATAGTGGAAATTGCCTTTTAGAAATATATTAATTTTCTTGAATCAGGAAAGAATGTCAAGTGATCTGGCTTTACCCCTTTTTCTACCAATAAAACTGCAAAAACATTCCCTTTGGAGATATTTCTTTCCACCAAGGAAAACAGAAGTTTCGATTTATAAGAGAACCCTTATAACTGGCTTCTTAGAATCTCAGTGCTGCTTCTGCTCAGATAAATTGCATTACAAGAAATGCAACTGAAAAATGGCTAAGACCTCTACCAGAAAATCCCATATATTCTCAGGATTTTGTTGAAAAGCAATGACAGTTCAATTTACAGCCGAAAGAGCAGAAAATGGATTCACAAATTGAATTGTGTTTACTGCTTTTGGGGAGGGGGGGGGCTTGCATTAAATACATAAGGAAATAGCTTGTTTTTGTATATAGCTAACCCTACTCTAGCTAGTCAAGCAAACCTTTAATATATGTAATTGCCATTTGCTACTTAAAATTCTGTTTCCCAGCTTATAAAATAGAATGATATTTTTCCCTGCTTAATTTATGAAGTGCTTACATCTGCAAAGATTTACATAAGGGGCAGATATATTACAAGTATTTTATATGGTTATGCTGGAACATTAATTGTGATGTGTACGTTATTTCCTATCGATGTCCAAGGGAAATGTGGTCTCTATTTTTTGCCTGTCATCTATCCAGGTTAAGATCCCTTCCCTCTTTTTCTATCTTCCAGCCTTTTTCTTCAAAACTTTACAGATGAAAGCAAGTCAGGGATCATTCTTATAATTTGCATCCTAATGCAGATTATTTTTCCCTTTCTTGAACACAGAAAAGCTATTTTCTACATACTTGTAAGAAGATTCAATGAAATTTCTTATCTTCTGACAGCATGGAGAAAGATGGAGGGAGAGTCATGAGTCACCATGAAATCACCAAATAATAAATCATGCCTGAATAAGCAATATTATCTGTGGGTGGTTAGGGTTATCTTGGCTCTCTTAATTGTTCCAGATTTCAGCATTTACATTGTACTAGTGTAGTCATGGACCATTGGCAACTGAAGACTACATAATGTGCCTAAGATCCGGAAGTAAAACACACATGCATGCACCAGGGGTGGGTTCTGCTTTTCTTTGCTGCCGGTTCGCTCAGTGAGGCGCTGTGCGGGTGCACACGCGCTTTGCACGCGCTTTGTGCATGCACAGTGCTTTAAAAAGCTGCGCATGCGCAAAAGCAAAAAACAAGATGGTGGCGCCTATGGTGCCACCAAAAGAACCAGTTCAGGGGCATGGCAGGCCTGGATCACTGCCAGTTCTAGTGACCCAGGCCGCCAAGTTACTACCGGTTCTATAGAACCGGTCCGAACCGGGAGGAACCCACCTCTGGCATGTACACAAACTAACTGGATTCCATACAGAAGGAAAAAAATCTCTAGTATCAAACAGTTTTTAAAGAGTTTCCTAGAGGGACTGGCCGAGCACCGTCCAGCATAAAGTGTCTGAAAATTGATAATGGAGAAATGATCATCATCCATTCATCTCCTTTTAACGACCCCATACTCCCTTGGAGTCTGGGCAACTGAATGGAGCTGAGTGTTTACTGGCTGGATGCCCTTCCTGTTGCCAATGCGGAGCTTTGTTCAGCAGATATATTCTCATTGTGCCCAGAGAGAGAAATATCTGCCTCTATCTAGGATTGAACTCACAGCCACCTGATTGTGAGGCAAGAGCTCCACCTCTAGGCCACCGCACCACTCTAATGGAGAAATGATATTGTATTTAAATTAGGAAGTGACTTGTTTCAGCAGAACCAGGGTTGTTTGAGTGCTGGATGTTCAGAGACAACCCTTGATTTTTTTTTTGAAGAACTTCTGGGGGGGTGGGAATTATTTGTTCATTGTAGGACAGTGGTCCCAACACTAATGTTGAGCCATATTGGCATTCCGGGGTGCGGAAGTGGTGGGTGAGCGTGCCATGCACACGAAATTGATTTGTGAAAGCAGCGCGTGCGTTCACATGAAACCATCCCCTCTTCTCCCCCCCCCTCGCCTCTGCCAGTCTGCCAAGGTTGGCGATTCCTGTTGTAGGAGATGAAAAACTGGACATCACATTCTCCTAGATCAGTGGCCCCCAATTTTTTGGGCACCGTGTTGTTCCGCGGACCAGAGGGTGTGTGGTTTCACGTGCTTCCTGCATCCCATGGATTGGGCTTTGTTTGCGCAGCCCAGTTTCTGGCATGTGCAGCCCTTTACCACTCCAGAGTCCTAGATCAGTATCTGGAACTTGTTGACATCTCACTTGTATTCAACAAGACGATCTTTCTCCTGTGCTTTCATTGTTCAGATTTAAGGTAGATCTCTTGTGGCCTGTCAGCCGCCGGCCCCTCCAGCAGCCGATCAGAGGAGGCGGCGGCGTTGGAGTCAGGATCAGCATCAAGGCAACCTGAGAGCTCCAAGGGGGAAGTGGGAATGGAGCTGTCAAGAAAGAGAGACAGAGGCGGAGCCTGGGCCGTCCATCAGCCCTCAGATGGAGAGTCAACAGCTCCCAGGTCTGGAGGTGGCTGATGAGGAAGAGGAAGAACAGCTGGGTCCAGTGCCTGATGCATGGATGCGCAGAAGGCAGAGGAGAGGAGAGCAGTGGAAATCTGTGGGCCGATCCTTGGGATGGAAGAGCCACTGCTGCTAGCGAAGCTCCACCCTAGCTCTGGGGATAAAAGGCAGGGGTGGAGATGGATAGATGTGGCAGACAACTATTCATCTTCCGGACGGACGGACTTGTTAGCCTGCTGTGAGAGAGAGTTTTCCCGGGGCTGCTGGCGCTCCTAATAAAGGAATCTTTGAGTTAACTTCAGAGGGTTGGTCGTGTTTGGGGAGCTGGGTCAGAACAACAGCTTTTTGTACAAAGGGAAGAAACTGAGGCCCTTCACCCAATTGGTCAGTAGCAGGAAAGCTCAAGACGTTTAGAATAGCATCTTAATTGCCTTATCAGTTTTCTGTCCCTTGAAAAATAAGGAAGTGTACTGCTTTTAATTTTCCCTAAATGACATTATAACTACCGTGTTTCCCCGAAAATAAGACATGTCCCGATAATAAGCCCAACAGGGCTTTTCGGGACATGCGTTGAAATAAGCCACCCCCTGAAAATAAGCCCCCCCCCATTACTTTCCGGGGGGAAAGGGGGGGCATGCCGGGAGGCGCTCTTTTTGCTGCGGGCACTTTTTTGGCCGGGAGAGCGAGAGCAAGCGAGAGGCGGGTGCACGCACACCCCACGAGACTGCCTCAGCTCCTCTGGGCTCTGCCTCTGCCAGCGTTTTGAAGCGCTCCTGCCTGCGATGGGGCGGCGGGGCAGGCATCGAGGCTCCCCTTCTCTTCCTCGGAGGCAGGAGCGTGTTTGAAAACGCTGCCATAGGCAGAGCCCAGAGGAGCCGAGGCAGTCCCGCGGGGTGGGCATGCACCCCCCCTCCCTCTCTCTCCCCGCCGAGAGTGCCC
>QLTV01003108.1:4345779-4371307 GCA_003457575.1 Thermophis baileyi | reverse complement strand
TCCTGGCTCCCCTCCTCAGGCAGCCCGCGGGAGTTTCTTCTCCCTCCCGCTTCCCTCGAGTGCCGGAGGCGGGGGAGCGTCAGTGGACACAACGCCAAGGAACGCGACGGAGCTACAAGTCCCAGGTAGGACGTGCATCTCGCGGCCCAACATGTTCCACCTGCCAGAAATGAGTCTCTGTGAGACTCGTCCCGCCACCGCCGCTGCCTCGTGGAGCAGGACTCTGCAAGGCCTGTTGTGCCGTTGCATGCACCAACGGCAGAAGGACCCCAGCTGTGCCAGTATGATGAAGTTTGCGGCAGTCCTGCAGTTCGTGCATGCAACGGCACAACAAGCCTTACTGAGTCCTGCTCCACGAGGCGGTGGCGGCAGGGAGGGGAGGCGAGGCAGCGGCGATGGGACATGCAGACCCACGCTCGCCGCCTACTGCACCCCCAAAATAATAAGGCCCCCCCCGATAATAAGGCCGAGGCCATATTTGGGGGGTCAAAAAAATATAAGCCCCTGTCTTATTTTCGGGGAAACACGGTATTATCTTTCCCAGCTCATGTCATGATCTTTCCTAAACTGAAAACCCATAAATAGGGCTCCGTCTCACACTCTGTATTGCATGTCAGATAGATGCAGGAGAAACAGTTAAATGATTGCTGTGTAAGAGGAGACATCATTTATTCAACTTTAAGCAGGATGTGATCCTATTTTAAATCTCAGAAGTGTATGTAATCTAACCATTTACAACGGAACTGACCTGACGCAGGAAAATATTGGGAGAGTTTGATGTTCTGTATTAGATGATATTGTAAATCAGTGTTTGTCAAACTTGGGGACTTTAAAATGTGTGGATTTCAACTCCCAGAATTTCCAAGCCTTCTTAAAACTGCCACGTTTGGCAAACTCTGCTGTAAATGAAACAGAAGAATGAACAGGAATTGCAAACCATTAAAGAACACACGGGCACAATCTCTTTGTCGAAAAGGCATTTTTAACCAAATTTATTCTGTGAAGAAAAACACTGAAGAGGTTTGATCCGAATCCCTGATTAGCCTTTACTCTGGATCTTAAGATATATCGTTTCAGAAGCTTTTATCCAGTTGCTAATCAAAATAATCTCCCTCATCATACAAAGATTTCATCAATTTCATCTCTTATCTGAATTCTGAACCTATAAATGTGTTTGACTTATTTCAAAGACAGGATAGTGCAAAACTTTTATCCCTCAAAAACTAACATAGGAGAGAACGAGAAAGCTAGCTCTAATTGGAGGCAATGAAGCGAAGGATTTGGTTAAAATTCTTCTTCAGCATTTTTGCTGCGGCCATGCTTCAGCTGCAAAAGCCTTTGTACTGTCTCGGGCACAGTACGTTCACCGTGAATCTTGTTGTCTCTCGTACGGATATTCACAGTCCCACAGGCCTTCTCTTTCTCACCAACAACTAAAAGGCAGATAGAGAGGAAGAAAGTGAAGAAAAACAAGTTAACATCAGAAAAGGAGATGCAATGCATTACTATAAAATACCGTATTTTTCGGAGTATAAGACGCACCTAGCTTTTGGGAGGAAAACAAGAAAAAAAAATCTGCCTCTGCCTCCCAGCAATTTGCCTCCCAGCAAACTGTACAGATGATATACACTGTTTGCTGTGTATTTCTGTGCATGTGTGCCTGACCCATAGAAATAGCAAAGAATTGGAGAAATGTACATTATGGCAGTATATTAATGGCAGAAAGTTTTCTTAAATGTAGTCACACTAACTCCTCCCAATTATTTAAATAGATCTACTCCAAACATGACTAAGTCAGGGTTTAACTCAGCTACCTTATCTTAATACTACAACAGAACACTGTTACATTTCAGACTATACTTGTACAGATGCTATTAAAACTGATGTGGCTTTCTGGAAGTATACATTATTCTCTGCTATTTAAAAGAAGATACAATAGCATATATGGGCCTCTTCAGATCAAGCATTTATTTTAAAAAGTAATTTACTTACCTCCTTGCAGCGAACAACAAACAGCCAGTTTTAGCAGTGATTAGCACAAGAAAATAAAATTCTGCCTCTGCCTCCCAGCAATTTGCCTCCTTGCAGTTAGTTTCACTTTCAGTTTTAGCACTTGCCGCCTGCCTGCAGCCTGAATCAGCTGATGTTCGGGAAGCTGATAATCAGTTGCTTGTGCTATTCAGGCTCTGTTCTGTTTGCTGCAAGGAGGTAAATTGCTGGGAGGCAGAGGCCAAAGGGTGGGGGTGGCTGGGTGGGGCTACATTCGGTGTATAAGACGCACCCAAGTTTTCACCCCCTTTTTGGGGGTAAAAAGGTGCGTCTTATACTCCGAAAAATACGGTACTCAAGAATGATGGTGTCTTCATTATTATGGGCAGAAAATGAGCATTGTCATGACCATCATAACAGTATGGAAAAATTATAGGGTTTCCTTCTATACCAGGGGTGTCAAAGTCAATTTCATTGAGGGCCGCATCAGGGTTGTTTTTTACCTCAGGGGTGTGTGGGTGGGTGTGGCCAGGGTGGGCGTGGCCAGCTTGACATCACTCATGTCGGGGGCACCTGTGGTGGCCTAAGCGCTCTGCTAGTGAAAATAGGCTCCGGAGCTCAGTTTTCGGCCGTGACGGCCTCCTGCAGCCCTCTGCAGTGAAAACAGAGCTGGGGGGGGGAGGGAAGCTGCATGCACCACCCTGAGCTCCGTTTTCACTGTCAGAGGGCTGCAGGCGGCTGTCGCGGCCGAAAATGGAGCCTGGGAGGGCTGCGTATGGCCTCCCGAGCTCCTTTTTCGCTGGCAGAGGCACCGCGGGCCGGTCCTTCACTGTTTTCAGGGCAGCCCCGCGGGCCAGATCTAAGCACCCCATGGGCTGGATCCGACCCCCAGGCCTTGAGTTTGACACCCCCGTTCTATACATTTCTAAATATGGTATATGGAAAAAAGTCAGTCTTCGGCATCAAAATGAACTGTTTGAGGAGTATTCGTGGGGAAAAGAGTAAGGAATCTATCAAGATAATTCATACAAAGGAGGAATAAGCTGTAAAATATTGACAATGGTCATTTGAAAAAAGCACTGAAAATTAGAAGATTAAAAGTTGAATGAGATCAGAATTAGAAGATTCTAAATTAGAAGATTAGAAGTTAAATGAGATCATTTAAAGTAGTGTTTCTCAAACTTGGCAATGTTAAGATATGTGGACTCCAATTCCCAGAATTCCCCAGGCAGAATTCTAGAAGCGGCAGACCATAAATCTTAGAAATGCCAAGTTTGAGAAACACTGTTAAATAATCTCATCAGAAGACTGGAAATAAAATTGTTTGCTTAAGGGGACAATTAATACTTTCTGGGCATTTTATCAAGAGCAGCTTCAATCAGAAATATTTGGAATTGCTATATTACTGTTTCTCTGCCCTTCTGACTCCTCTCTGTTCTTATGACAACTGCAATATAGATATGTGACTCAAAAGAAATCTACAGAACAGCATGCAGAAAAACCACTGCTGATATGCAGCTCTATGACAGAAATAGCATCAATTGGATTTCATTACCAAATTAATAGCAGGAAATCAACAACTGTTTATTGTGCATTTAAAGTAGGTTTTGCATGCTATTTGCATTTCAAAGCATTTACACAGAAGCAAAATAGATGCAAATTCATGAAGTAGGATTGTCCTATTTATACTTGCTCCCCTCTCGCAAATAAAGGCATGAGGAAGGTGTTAAAATAGAAAGGAAAAACCATATAGTAACAGAATAATAGACAGAATAACAGAGTTGGAAGGTACCTTGTAGGTCATCTAGTCCAACCCCCCCACCCAGTAGGAGACCCTGCACCCATGATGGCGAACCTATGGCACGCGTGCCAGAGGTGGCATGCAGAACCCTCTGTGGGCACTCACGCCATCACCAGCTGGCCTTCGCTGCACCAGAGTGCCGGAAAACGGCCTGAAAATGGCCAAAAAACAGGCCGTTTTTGGGCCTTTTTCGGGCCATTTTCAGGCTGTTTTCTGGGCCTTTTTCAGGCTGTTTTTTGGGGTCAAAAATGGCCTGAAAAACAGTCTGAAAACGGCCTGGAAAACAGCCTGAACAACAGCCTGAAAAACGGCCAAAAAACAGGCATGCCCGCGCCAGCCAGCTGGTCTTTGGGTTTCTGGCACTCCAGTGCGCGCACATGCACACACATGCACACGCGTCCCGGATTGGGCACTCGGTGCTGAAAAGGTTCGTCATCACTGCCCTACACCATTTCTGATGGTGTGTGTGTGTGTGTGTGTGTGTGTGTGTGTGTGTGTGTGTAACAGTTGTGTTTGATGTTGTCTATGTATTTTGGTATGAAAACAGCATGACATTTTTGTTAGTTCTTTCATTAGCACAGTGTTTCTCAACCATGGCAACCTTAAGACAGGTGAACTCCAACTCAACAAATATATTAACTTTTACAGAGTTTATTTAATACATACATATTCATTTTTAATGTTTTTTTAACTGTACATTTTATATTTTTTCACCCTTCTTATGTTGGTCTACGACAATAATAAAGATTTCATAGATGCAACTCGACAGGTGGATTCTGGGAGTTGAAGTCCTTAAAATCACCAGTTGAGAAACACTGGATTAGAGAGAAGAGCTTCTGATATAGCGCAGCTCTCAACATTCTCTGTCAATCTGAGAAGCCAGCAGAGCAGTTGGCGAAGGTCTATTGCTACAAATGAAGACCTAGTGCAGTGATGGCGAACCTTTTTTGGCTCAGGTGCCAAAAGGGTGCGCACGTGCGCGATAGTGTGCTCGTGGGTGCCCACATCCATAATGCAATGCCCTCCCCCCGTGCATGCGCATAACCCCCGCGCTGCCCCCCCACGCATGTGCACAGGCCTCACTGAAGCTTCTGGTAGGCCCATTGGGCTGTTTTTCGCTCTCCCCAAGGTTCAGGAAAGCCTCCTGAAGCCTGGGGACGGCGAAAAATGGCCCAACGGGCCAATCGGAAGCTTGGAAACAAAACGGAAGTGGAGCTGCCCTACTACTTACCTTCAGATAGTTGCAACCAGGCCTCGCTGACATAGGGCAACGCCTCGTGTGCTCTCAGATATGGCTCCACGTGCCACCTGTGGCACGCGTGCCATAGGTTCGCCATCACTGACCTAGTGCAATTTAATAGTTACTGTATACAGGCCTGGAAGCTCAGATTTGTTCCAAAAATGGCACTCATTAAAAGGAGAACTCATGCATCTAAATAAAGGTGCTTTCCTTGCATTTCAGAATGCTGCTGGCAAAACAGCAACTTCGTACATTAGCAAGCAGGCAACCGCTAATTAGCTTCTGAATGATGCTTTAAAGCAGATATTGCTCAGATGGAGCTAGACACACACATACACTGCACAGAGACACTTTTACCTAAAATAAAATTGTACTGGGCAAGCTGAGCGTTTCTGATCTTCTTATTCAGAGTGCAACCAGGGTCCACGTCAACATCCGCCATTAAACCAGCATCATGGAACTGTTGCTTCACCTTTGGGAGAACCAAATCAGCAATGGTTTATATTTATATAGTAAGTATTCGGATAACACGTTTTTCAAAGATATTCAGATAGATGCAGACATGAAAACAAATTGTGATTCTGATCTAAATACATTACTCAAGAACACAGCAATAAAGTTTTGCCATTGGAAACATTACATACATGCAGAAACACACATATAACTGCACAGTCATAAACAATACAGTTTCCCCCCATGCCATCACTCTGCTAAACAACTAATTCCCAAAACACTGTCTTATGCCCTAGGACAGTGGTTCTCAACCTTCCTAATGCCGTGACCCCCCCGCGACCCCCACCCTGATGCCGTGACCCCCTCCCCGCACGCGATGAGGTGACAAAGGGGGCGTGGCACCAGGGGTGAAATGCTCCCAGTTCGGGCGTGCCTGCGGGTCACCGGACAGCCGGTAGCGAGAGACTTTGCCCACCTGCCCGGACGCCATTTGGGTTCTTTTACCCTCTGCCCTAGGATATCAAACCATGTAATAAGGTTATATTACTATTATCCTTCTCATCTTTCCTATTACCTATTCCTTATGACTATCACTTGTTGTTTCTATCTTATGATTTATGTTGATTGCTTTTATTTAGTACCTTACGACTATCACTGAGTGTTGTATCTTATGATTTATGATGATCGTATTATGATCATGATTTATCATTTGTTGCTTGTATGTATGTATTCCTATTCCCATTCCTATTCTATCCAAAACCCCAAGCAGAATAGCCTCTAATCACACTTAAATAGACAAATCTCCCCAGATATTCCTCTCTATTGGGCAGCTAGCAATCCACTTCTGTTTCCCTTTGACAGATGTTGACTTTCAAAAGAGATTTGTCAATAAGGAGTTAAAACATTGCTCAAACTGTGAGTTACATACAAAGGGTTTCTTTGCAATGCGAGTGGTTTGCATCTGTTCTTGTGTGTGTTTTGTTTACATCTCCTAAAAGGACTTCTGGATTTTAGTCTCTGAAAACATAGAATCCATCTATGTTGCTCTCAAAAAGCAAGACTTTTTTTGCCAAGGAATTTGCCATTCTCTTTTTGGATATGTTCACATCTTTAGGCATTCCTAAGTAGATTTTGCATATAGGACAAAATAAAAGTTAAAACTTACCTTTTGTGCATATTCATCACACGTTGGTCCAACTGGTATTACCATCACTTGCTGAGGAGATAACCAGAGTGGCCTTGGACAAAAGAGAAACAACAGAAGTCACTGCTGTATGTTTAAAGACAACAGCAAATTCCTGCTAACTTTAGGGGGGGGGGGGGCTAGCAACAATGACCTTCTGCACTGCTATTAATTGTAAGTATTTCTTAGAAAGTATACACAGAATGGGCTTCAAAACTGTGCATTTCTTACAGTATCAGAAAAAAAGAATTATTCTTCGTAGCTCAGAATAGGTCAGATCCTGATTTGATATCCTAGTTCTACCAACTAACTGAGATTGAACGAATTTTCTAGTTCAAAATGTAACATGGCTTTAATAAGATGATGTCGTAAGTTACTTTTTTTCAGCAGAGGTGGGTTCTTCCTGGTTCAGACCAGTTCGCCCAAACCGGTAGCAACCCGCTGGTGATGTCACAGTGACGTCACGGATCCAGTTCGGTCGGTGCCGGTCCGTGGGCGCCGCCATCTTTTTTTTATTATTTTATTTTTTGAATTTTTTTCTGGGTTTTTTTTATTCTGCGCATGCGCAGAAGCAGACTTTCCGGCACTGCGCATGCATCACCATCTTGTTTTCGGCTTTTTTTGGGGGGGGATATTTTTTCAGATTTTTCGGTACTGCGCATGCACGTGTGCACGAAACATGCACGCGCCCACGAGGCGCGGCCATGTGGCGCGGGAGGAAGCGAACCGGCAGCGAGGTAAGTTAGAACCCATCCCTGTTTTTCAGCACTGTTGTAACTTTGGGTGCTAAACAAATGGTTGTAAGTCAAGGACTACCTGTAACTCAACTATATGGAAATTTGAATAAAAGCTGCAGAGGGATTGGAAGACCACCTGTTCTCTAAATAGTTATGGCTTCCAAAGAATTAAAAATCCCCCACTGGGTGGGTGGCAGATTCACAGGCTGCTCGTAGACTCAAGCAAAACCAGATCTCGCTAAATCCTCCCCTCCAGTCCGGCTATAAGGCAAAAAACTTTTCCTTCTGTTTGAGAGCAGCTGTAGCTAAGTCTGCAGGCTGGAAATGCAGTTAACCTTAACCCTGGCAAATTGAAACAGCTCATGGTTTGAAGTTCACAAGCTTCCGACAACCGCAATTAAAATCAGTTTGTTGATCAAGATGGGATCTATTAGAAGTCACAGCCAAGTAGCTCTCAATGGCTACACAGAGGAGAGGGAAGCCAGGAAGAAGGTATTTCCTATGATAAATTTCTCATCTCATTTCTCATCTTTCCTGCTATCTTCTCCTATTGGTTTTTTATGATTTATCAATTGTTTATAACTTATGATTAATGATTGTAACTATGATTTATGACTTGCTGTTTATATGTACACTGAGAGCCTATGCACCGGAGACAAATTCCTTGTGTGTCCAATCACACTTAGCCAAAAAAATAAAATAAAATAAATCTATTCTATTCTAAAAATGTTGATTTATTCCAATGTCTAAACGCAGTCCCCTTATTTAGGATTGCTGTTGTGGGGAAAATAGCAAGCAGGGACATTATATACACCACGTGGAATTGTATGGAGTACGATATAAAAGTCTGTAGAGATTCTCAGTCATCCAGGTCATGGTTGTCCCAAAGGTGCTTTTTCAAGAGGCAACTGGACTTTCGTGGGTTTTTTTTTCTTTTGAAGATGTTTCACGTTTCATCCAAGAAGCTTCTTCAGCTCTGACAGGATACTGGGGAATGGAAGGATTTATTGTCTGCAAGGAGTATATTAAATTCAGTTAAATCCTTCCATTTCCCACTATTCTGTCAGAGCTGAAGAAGCTTCTTGTATGAGAAGCGAAACGTCTTCAAAAGAAAAAAACAAGTCAAGTTGACTCTTGAAAAAGCACCTTTGGGAGTATGATATAATAATAATTATAACTGACAGTTGTGATTTCATATTTTTGTGTACAGGTAGTCCTCGACTTATGACTACAATGAAGCCCAAAATTTCCGTTGATAAGCAAGACAGTTGTTAACTGAGTTGTGCCCCATTTTACACCTTTTTGCCACAGTTGTTAAGTGAATCACTGCAGTTGTTAAGTGAACCATTGACTTTGCTTGTCGGAAGCCAGTTGTGAAGGTTATACATGATTATCACATGTCCCCAGGACAGTGCAATTGTCATAAATACATCCACTTGTCAATCACCCAAATGTTGATCACTTGCCCATGGGAATGTTGAAATGGTAAGTGTGAAAACCGGCCATGAGTCCCATTTTTTCAGTGCTGTTGTATCTTTGAACGGTCATTAAATGAATGGTTGTGAGTCGAGGACTACCTGTATAAAATAACAATACAATACCATTTGCCTCCATAGTTTTCAGTCAGGATAGCAATCATCCTCTCCACCGATCCCAAAATAGCACGATGTATAATCACCGGTCTCGTTTTGTCATTACCATCATGGCTAGAAGATAAAATCAGTGTAATTTTCAAAACTCAGTTAACTAGATGAGAATTATAAAATGCAAAATAAAACCATAGGATCTACTTACCTCATGTATGTGAGGTTAAATCTCAGAGGGAGCTGGAAATCCAACTGGATAGTGGCACATTGATGGTACCTCCCAATGGCATCTTTGATCTGGATATCAATCTTTTGGAGGGTAAAAAGGAAGAGGATGAGACAAACAAACATGGATAGAATTCTTACAAACACTGAAGAAGCTTCTTGGATGAGAAGCGAAACATCTTCAAGGAAAAACAAAGGAAGTTCAGTTGCCTCTTGAAAAAGCTTCTTTGGGACAACCATGACCTGGATGACTGAGAATCTCGAGACTCTTACAAACATTCTTTACAGCAAAGCACTTATCAGTGTTCTGAGTAATGCACCCACAGAAAGCAGAGCTCCGAGGCAGGTAGATTACTCAAAGAACATGTTTATTCGGATACGTCATATCGGCACAGCCGGTGAAAACCGACTCTGAAGGTTCCCGCAGTTTTCACACCTACCGTATTTTTCGGACTATAAGATTTCAAAGAGGTAAACAAGAAAAAAAAAGTTTTTGGCCTCCGCGCGCCCCATTTTTGGCCCTTTTCCAGCCTTTTTTCTGGCCGTTTTCGAGGCTTTTTTCGGCACATTTTTGAAGCTTTTTGGCCCGTTTTTGGGGATTTTGCACCATACTTGTCAGGCCCCCAAAACCAAGAATGAAATGTGTTGATACTTCAAAGCTGAGTTCTTTATTTTTTCTTATAGACAGAATTTTGCCAGATGAAAGACTATCTGCATCTACCATATACTCTGAGAACGACTAGTGAGGGCCTGCCTTCACCCTATTTCTCTCATATAAAATATCACCACATTGCATCACACATACAAATCTGTTACATGCAATTCTTCTATATACAATTCTGTTTAGCTAATAGTCTAGTCCAGAATTTCTCAACCTTGGCCACTTGGAAGATGTGTGGACTTCAACTCCCAGAATTCCCCAGCCAGTGTTGCATTTTCAAGTGGCCAAGGTTGAGAAACACTGGTCTACTCCATTCCTCAGATCAACTCCCCTGATAAGCATTACTTATTCAACAGGCAAAGAGGAAGGCTAAGAAGAAGTGAACTAGCTTGTCACACGCATACACCAACCTGTCTCCATTTTACGATACAGGAGTAAGTAGAGAACTTTTCTCCCCCTCCTGCCTGAATATTCTGCTAAATAACCTCAGAGCCCTGAAGAGAATTATGGTATAATGGGAGTCAAGCACAGCTAAGCGAACAGTAGTACCCAGGCCATAGCTTCTCTAATAAAACAAATTACAAAAACCAACTTCATGGAAAACGAAACAGTAGTTTAAAATGTGCTCTTAAGGTGATTTACTAACCTTCGGCCCATAGAAAGCTCCATCTCCAGGGTTCAGTTCCCATTTCTCGCCAAACCCATTCAGGCTATTTTCAAGTTGCTAGTGGAAAATGATATGCCAAGTATTAATGGATTTGTTCCAGGGGTGGGTTCTACTTACCTTCCCTAACGGTTCGCATCGCGTCGGAAGTGCGCGTTTTGCCCCCGTCATGTCGTGCAAATGACCCTCTGCGCATGCGCAGAGGGTTCTTTGCAAGCTGCTTTCAAGGAGCGGCGACCGGAGAACTGGTTCGGGGGCGTGTCCGCCCGGCCATCGCTGCCCGTTTGGCGAGCGGGGGCAAATTTCCGCCACCAGTACAGGAGAATCGGTCCGAACCGGCAGCAACCCACCACTGATTTGTTCTAAGCAAAATGATTGGTTGTTTCTCTTCTTCACAACACAAACATTAGAGGAGTTTACTTCTTACTTCGGTGAGTGTGTGTATGTATGTTTGTATATCCAAGTCAGTGTTAACCCTGGTGACTGCTTTACTTCAGTTTTACTTTGTTAACTACCTTAAGTCTCAAGAAGCTGGCAATATATAAAACTCGGTATCAGTAAATACGAAATTCACCTAGCTAGGCTGAATCACAGTGCTATCCTATTATCTGGAAACTCTCTTCCTTCCACTCTCAGAATCCCTTAAGGTGGACTAAAAATATGCTGAGCATCAGTTAGTTATATACTTCACGTGCTTTTAGATTAAACTTACTTATAAGTGTGATCCACTAAAACTATTTTGCCTGGCAATGGATTCTGCAGTCTGAATTTGCTAGGTAGGAGAACCATTTAAATCTATAGTAGCCCAAAGTTCATGGCAGCCTACGGCTATGATAGCCAAAGATCAGAAGGAATCACCTCCGTGCTACAGTTCACAAAATGATATGCCTTTTAATAAAAGTTGTCAGTCCAAAAAATTGTGCCAGACTTATCCAGTTCACGGCGTCAGTCCCTTTTAGACCCCTAATTTTTGTCCCCTTCAACGCTCATTCTAACATCTCTTTCCTTTCTTGCTACCTCTAATCTATATGGAACTTGTGCATCTAAGGTTATAGAAAAAAAATTCACATAAAGAATGTGTTCTTTTTTCATCCCCTCTGAGAAAAGTTATTTGAGGACATCAGGGGCTGCAGATTCAGTACAATTTAACCCCCAAACTACTAGTTGGAAATTATATATTTGGATACAGCTTTCTTAGACTGATTTACGTAGGCCCACTTACTACATTATTATAGGAAATAAATGAATAAACCACTATATTTAGGACACAAATACCTTTTCGGCTTCATTCCACACTTCAATATCTCCAAGGAACTTTTCGGGACGGGTAGAGAGGTGAAGTTTGAAGGAAAAACCAAAGACTTCATACACGGTGCGCAAGAATTCCAGGCAACTTTTGATCTCCCCTTCAATCTGTCCATGAAACGAAAAGACCCAATGCGATCAATATCCATTCGTTTTTATAACACTATTTTCCTTAAATTACCCTAAATCAGGGGTGTCAAACTCAATTTCATTGAGGGCCGCATCAGGGTTGTGTTTGACCAGGGGGTGGGTGGGCATGGCCAGAGTGGCCGTGGCCAGCTCGACGTCACTCGTGTCAGGGGAGCCTGTGGTGGCCCAAGCGCTCTGCCAGCGAAAACAGAGCTCGGGAGGGCCACATGCCAGTCCTTCGCTGTATCCAGGGCGGCCCCGCGGGCCACATCTAAGCACCCTGCGGGCCGCATCTGGCCTTGAGTTTGACACCCTGCCCGAGATCATTTCCCACCTGCTCCATGGCACAAAATATGTGAGCGTCATCTTGCTGGAACCGCCTCACTCGGGTGAGACCGGTCAGCGTCCCAGACAGTTCGTTACGGTGCAGAACTCCAAAGTCAGCCAGGCGCAGAGGCAGCTCCCTCCAAGATCTTGGCCGATGATCAAACATAAGACTAAAGAAAGTAAGACAAATAGTTGACATCTGACTGGGATGACATTGCTGAGAATAGCCATATGAAGAATCAAAAACAGTCTTGAAAAGCAGATGCTTTTCTACAAATCTGCCAAGTTTCCCCAACCAGAAGTGACATAACCATTTTTCACACTTATGACCATTGCAGCCTCCTGCAGCCTGGTCACGTGATCAAAATTGGCATGTATTAATGACAGTTGCAGTGTCCTGGGATCATGTGATCACCATTTGTAATCTTCCCAGCCAGCGCCCGATAAGCAAAATCAATGGGGAAACTAGATTCACTTAACAACCGCATGATTCACTTAACAACTGAGGTGATTCGCTTAACAACTGAGGTAAAAAAGATCGTAAAATGGGGCACAAATCATTTAACGACTGCCTTACTTAGCAACAGAAATTTTGGGCTCAACTGTAGTCGTAAGTTGAGGACTACCTGTACATCACTCCTACCTCATGTAGAAATTGGACAAGGCATACAACAACAGGTAGTCCTCATTTAGCAACCACATTTGGGAGCAGCAACTCTTGTTGCTAATCAAGACAGTCATTAAAGGAGACGTCACAGGACTGCAATAGACTTATTTATAACCTTACTTCTGCAGCAGTTAAGCGAGTCACCTATGGCCATTAAACAAGACATCATGTGATCATGACTTGAGATTTTACTGCCAGCTTCTCCATCGACTCTGCTTGTTGGAAGCCAGTTGTGAAGCACGCAGTGTTCACATGATTGCAAAACATAGCAATAGCAATAGCACTTAGACTTATATACTGCTTTACAGTGCTTTTACAGCCCTCTCTAAGCAGTTTACAGAGTCAGCCTATTGCCCCCAACAATCTGGGTCCTCATTTTACCCCCCTCGGAAGGATGGAAGGCTGAGTCAACCTTGAGCCTGGTGAGATTCGAACTGCCAAATTGCAGGCAGCCGGCAGGCAGCAGAAGTAGCCTGCAGTACTGCACTCTAACCATTGCCGAGGTGGCGCAGTGGTTAGAGTGCAGTATTGCAGGCTACTTCAGCTGACTGCTAGCTGCAGTTTGGCGGTTCAAATCTCACCGGCTCAAGGTTGACTCAGCCTTCCATCCTTCCAAGGTGGGTAAAATGAGGACCCAGATTGTTGGGGGCAATATGCTGACTCTGTGAACCGCTTAGAGAGGGCTGTAAAGCGGTATATAAGTCTAAGTGCTATTGCTATTGCGCCACCGTGGCTCATTGCAATGGTCGTAAATGCCTGTTGGTTGCAAAGTGCCTAATTCTTGATCATGTGACCACAAGAATGCTGCAATGGTCATAAGTGTGAGGACCAGTTGTAAAGTTCATTCCTCCCCTCCCCCGATACTGTTGTAATTTCAATCGCTAAACAGGACAGATATTAAGCAGACTGTCTGTAATTTACTTTAGCATTTGGAACAAAAACCTGACCTTTTTTTAAAAGCATGTTTTCCCTTCTTCCCCACTCAAATGCTACCTTCTTGAATCTCTGCTGTCCTCATTAATCTTACTAACAGATTCTCAACATGTTAGCTTTATCTTTCCCATCTAAACTATATTACGTTTGTGGCAATCTATACGCAGATTTATAAACACAAAACCGGGATCGTCTCTTGTGTTGACAGTTCTGTGTTTTCCAAAGGTATCAGACAGAAGGGAAGCAGCTAGCCAAGCACAGCGCCAGAGGGGGGAGATACAGTACATGTTTACCTAAACAGATATGTGTCAGTTACTAAATTGATCGCAGCCACAGCAACGAAGCATTGCCATACGGGCTTTGGTGACAAATATCTGCAAGCATGTTCCAAGGGTAAGGTATTAAATTCTAGACCAGTGGTTCTCAACCTTCCTAATGCCGTGACCCCCTCCCCGCCGCCGTGACCCCCTCCCCGCCCCCTCCCTGCGTGTGCGCGTTGCCAGGCGAGAAGCAATGAGGTGACAAAGGGGGCGTGGCACCAAGATGGTGGGCTAGCGCGAACGGCCCTTCCGTCGGCACCTGCGCATTCGAGGGCCACCCGTGCGTTGCACCGTCCCCGGGTACTCGTATGTGGACTGATAGAGGAGCGGTGTCTCGGTTCCTAAGACCATCGGAAATATGTGTTTTCCGATGGTCTTAGGCGACCCCTGTGAAAGGGTCGTTCGATCCCCAAAGGGGTCGCGACCCACAGGTTGAGAACCGCTGTTCTAGACCAAAGTAGAATAGGAAGAGGAAAAAAGAGCAAGTAATCTAAAAGCCAATACCAGTGTCCAGGACAGTTCATGGGTTTCAGAGCGAAGACCTCCTTTTCCACTTCAAACGAAAACATGTTGTCACTGTAATGCTGCCAATGGCCAGAGGTCACCCAAAGCTTGCTGTTGTAGACGTTTGGAGACACAACTTCTTGGAAGCCTCGTTTTCGATACTCGCTCTGTGAAAAATCAAAGAGTCAGGTCCACATTGAGCAGAGAGAATCATACACAGGTCCTTGACGTATGACCACAATGAGCCCAACATTTTCGTTGCTAAGCGAGACAACTGTTAAGTGAGTTTTGCCCCATTTTATGACCTTTCTTGCCACACTTGTTAAGTGAATCACTGAAGTTCAGTTAGTAACATGGCTGTTAACTGGAAATGGCTTCCCCATTGACTTTGCTGGTCAGAAGGCCGCAAAAGTTGATCACATGTCCCTGGGACACTCCATCCGTCATAGATATGAGCCGGTTGCCAAGCATCCGAATTTGGGTCATGTGACCATGAGGATGCTGCAATGGTCGCATGTGTGAAAAACGGTCGTAAGTCACTTTTTTCGGTGCCGACGTAACTTCAAACAGTCACTAAACAAATGGGTTGTAAGTCGAGGACTATCTGTGCTTAGTTAAGCAATTTTCTCCTAACCACTGCAGATACATTCTTCATTATAATCAATAAGCCATAGTCATTAACATATAAAAGAACTGTGTATCCTTTTATCATGACCAATGAGCCATACTCAGAATTAAAAATTAAATATACAGTAGTTAGTCCCTGCTTACCTTACAATCTCATTTAGCGACCATTTATAACAGTATTAAAACATTTTTGTGACCAATCCTTTGATTAAGCCATTGTCACATGATCACCGTTTGCTTGCTTTCCAACCAGTTTTGTTTTGTTGAATGGCCAAATGGAAAGTCATATCATAAGCCTGTTACGGTCACATGATTTTCTGCTTTGTGATTGAAGCACTTAATGACAGAATTGCTACCACTTGTGGTCACTAAGTGAGGACTACCTTGTCAGGGCATGAAGATTTAATAGCTATAAGCTGATGAGAAGTTGTAAGCGAAGGCAACCGGAAGGTGATGCAATGTGAATGAGACAGCAGGGTTACTGCCACTTTAAGAAGCTGGGTAAAAAGCTGCCTATTTAAGGGAAGCCATTAGAGGGCGTTTCCCTTCTCCTCATGTTCTCTCTTGTCCTGTAGTCTCATTGCTCTTCTCCGTGTATCAGTAGCTGTAATAGGTATTTAACCACGTATAAGTTTGTATATATTTAGCTGTACATAAACCACTATTAAGTATCTAAAGGCTCTGTGTGCTGTGTGTTTTGCTCCTGGGTTTATCTCATAATACTAATCACGCTGCCTAAACTCTGACATACCTGTACTATAGTAATCAGGGATGCATTCTTTGAACACGTCTTCACTGCTGCTATAGTAAATTTGGCCACAGTATTAATACACCAGCCTCATCTTTCTATACTTTTTCTTGCCTGCCTCTGAGCTCCTGGGCTTCTCCCCACTCTCGCCCCAAACCATTTCTACCACATCCATGCTTTGGATCAGACACTGACCTCCTCAAAAAAGTTACTCCATTCACGGAATAGTTCATGCACGGAATATTTTGCATATTCATAATCATCACATATTCTGACAGCTCAGCAAATATTACCAAGAACAATCAGAGATATAATTACCAGCTCTGTAGTACAGCAAATATTACCAAGAACAATTAGAGATAATTACCAGCTCTGTTCTATAATCAGGGGTATTAAAACATGCTGGCTGGGGAATTCTGGGAGTTGAAGTCCACACATCTTCACGTTGCGACGGTTGAGAAATAGTGGTCTATAGATTGGCTAGACATTTAATCAGCTCCAAATTAATAGAAATGTATGTAAATGAGCGGATTCTATTGCTCACAAACTGCCGTCAAGATATTTGAGCCACTCGCTGGAGCACTACAGACTTGTACATTTTGTAACATATCAAGTCAAATGCCTTCTAGATCAGTTCAGGTTTATGAAATAGCCTATGTGGATTTTTTTCCCCACCTTTGGAAGGGAATACAGGAGGCGTCTTATGTTCTTTACCTGCTGAGTGAACTGTGGCCACAAGAAGAACAGATCTATTCTATAAATGCACTGACCAAGACAGCATGGTTTTTATAAGCCTGTACATTGTGTAGAAACTATAATGCAGCCAGGGTCATTTCTGCTGCAGCAAAACTTCTACAGGAAGAAGAATTGAAGCAAGGAGTGCTGCTGATACCACAGAGATGAATTGCTGTGACTTACCCTGATATATTCTATCAGTGTATTATAGACGTAAGCGCCCTTTGGAAGGAAGAAACAGCTACCAGGACTGAGTTCGTGGAAGAAAAAGAGTTCTTGATCCTTTGGGATAAAAAAAAAAAAATTAGTTTTCCTATTTATTTCCTTATCATAGTTGCACTATTGTTGGAGAATATTCAGATTAACAATTCTTTTCTAATTTTTTTGCTTAATTGATCATCAAAGACTCTGGGTGTCCCGCAAACTGCTAAAACCAAGTGCATCACGAATAATAAAATGTAATTAAGGAACAAGTAAAAGCACTAAAAAATCCCTTAAACCAGAAAAAAAAAGTTGGCAGCATCCCCCAATACTAACATGCTACACCCTAAAACCAAGTCTTGCAACCTGGCTGAAAGGGATACAGAGAATCTGCTTCGTGCATGATTTCCTTAAAGAATATCATTTCCCTTTCTCCAAAATCTTCCCCAAAAAGGAGTGATTGGAGACCAGATAGAAGTTACTCAACACAACAAGGAGTAGAGATGATTTCTTCAGAGGGAGATGCGTTATGGCTTCCTTCAAAGCTGCAGTCACAGCCTCCTCCCTTTAAAAAGCATATGTCACTTTTGACCTTCCTCCCTGGTTGCCTGAAGCAGGAGCAAAGGTCCAACCCATGTTACTAAAAAACCCTGTCTTAAGCTTAAAAGAATCTCAGATGGCTTTGCAAGATGTCACATTAAGGGAGCCCGACACCCAGATTTTCAAGTACACACGGCTTTCCGTCTGAGAACAGAAAATAAAAAGAAACTTCAAATTATATTCCAACAAAGATGAAGAAAGAGAGCTCACTGCAATTATAAAGGATGGAAGATCCATGCAAGAAAAAAAAAAAGCATTATATGCATCTTCCCCCCCCCCTTCAATAATCATAATATGCACTCGTGGTTTTATAGCAGGGATGTCAAACTCAAGGCCCGGGGGCCGGATCTGGCGCATGGGGTGCTTAGATCTGGCCCGTGGGGCCGCCCTGGAAACAGTGAAGGACCGGCCCGTGGTGCCTCTGCCAGCAAAAACGGAGCTCGGGAGGGTCCTCCCGAGCTCCATTTTCCCTGGCAGAGGGTTGCAGGAGGCCGTCGCAGCCGGAAACGGAGCTCGGGAGCCCGTTTTCGCTGGCAGAGCGCTCGGGCCGCCAAAGGCACCCCTGACACGAGTGACGTTGAGCTGGCCACCCCCACCCCGGCCCCCCGACATCAAACACAACCCTGATGCGGCTCTCAATGAAATCGAGTTTGACACCCCTGTTTTATAGCATCTGCCTTCTGATATACTATTATTTTATGTAGTAAAGAAGAATGAGAAATGGTTTTTTTTTAAAAAAAGCATATGCACTATTTGAGCAGAAATTCCTCTTACCCGTCCAATTTTCCTGTGATCCCGGTTCTTTGCCTCTTCTTGGAACTTTTCCCATTCTTTCAGCATCTTTGCATCAGGGAAGGAGATGCCATAAACCCTTTGCAAGGTTTCCATATCAGCCTTTCCTTCCCAATAGGTAGAAGAATTCTGGAGTTATAGAAAAGATTCAGTAACAAATAGTATTATTACAGAGCAACTTTGAGTAATTATAGATTTCACAGGAAACCAATGCTACATATTCTGTCTATGTTTAAGCATATGTATTTGTTACAATTCAGAAATAATTTAGGATATCTTATGATGTGCAAACCTACAGTAACTATTAAATAACATTTTGATGGAAGGGAACACAACGACATGTAAATTAGTGTGCAACAATAAACACAGCTACCAATTCTGAAATAACCGTGGAATGAGTTTGACAAATATTTTAAAGTAAAGTACTTTTTATTACAGCTGCAATAAGCAAAAACGACAAAGGGTCTCAATTTATTCCCATATAAGACTCACTGATTTCAATGAAACCAAAGTATTCCCTGGTGTTTAAAAAGTTAAATTGCTCTTCTTCATTTCAATAAGAGAGACAGAACTTTTAAAAACATTTTTACACTGCAATGATTTCAAACTAAATGCCAATGATTCTACTAACTCTAAACCAAATCAATGCATCTGTCCATGGAAGTTTTGACTGGATTTTAAAAACTCAACCAGATAAATTGCCCCGAAACGCTTGTCATGAGAATCTAGCCACATATACTATAATTACAGGATGAAATTTAATTTCTTACCTTATGTATTTTTAAGGCTTTTATTTTCCCAGTATGTCTGACGTGGGGCCCTCTACAAAGATCAATCAAAGGGCCACACCTAAAAGGTAATTATATGGTTCAGGTTCTTGAAATTGTGTCATAAGCACTGACTTCGTATTTTTAATTAAAGGAAAGTGAATGTGCAGCAATCAGCCTCTAACAACACTGACATTCTTATAAAATAAAACAGTAGACTGCTGCAAATCAGGGTATTCTTTGGAACTATGCCCTCCTGCCCAGAAAACAGAGAAAGGTAAATGGTCAGATAATATCTTGAGGGATCGCAGCAGTGTTTCTCAACCATAACAGCTTTAAGAGATGTGGACTTCAAACTCCAGAATTCCCATGGCTGGCTAGGGAATTCTGGGAGTTGAAGTCCACACATCTTAAAGTTACCATGATTGCAAAACAGTGGATTAAGGTATGTAATGGAGATAAATTGTTCCAATTGGCCATATTTTATATAGTGGTGTTATGATTGGGTAGACACTCCATGGTAGGTATTTTGTGAAAGGGCCTATAATATACTTTCCAAATTACAAGTGGGACAATTTTGTTTAAAACTGGGGACTCTACAGTTAGTAATAGAAAATCCAGGCTAGGTGGGTGTTTGCCTTTTGTTTTACCTGTATACAGTAGTAGTTGGAGTGGTGACTTTTTCATTTAAGATCCGACACTTGAATTTATTGTACTGTTTGAAAAGACAATTTAAAAGATATATAGAATTAATGTTAATTTTAAGATACAATTTCTTGTGCCTGTAATTTGATGTTGAAGCAAACATTATTCTATTTACCCATAAGAAACATATCTTTCTATTCTTTGAAAAATAGCCAATTGCATCTGTGCTTTCCACAAAACTTCCACTATGAATTTAATCATGCATTTCTTCTTGTATTCCCTTCATACTAATGTATTCCAAAGGCCGGGAAACCATTAAGATTCTCACTTAACGTCTCAGAATCCTATGAGACAGCATTACAGGGATAGTCCTTGACATACCACTGTAATGGAGCCTGTCGATTATGGTCATACATCGTAACAATTGTAAAGAGGGTTTTTGCTATAGTTTGCTATGAGTGTGGTTTTACCAAAAACTGGAAGTGCTGGTTTTCAGCAAAACCATCATAAACCGTGGTCCCATGACTGCAGGATGTTGCAAACAGCTGTAAATGCAGCCATACTACAAGTGCCCAAAGTTTGGTCATGTGACGTCCGAGTGGGCCTAACCATCAGAACTTCAAATCTGGGTCCTAAGTCCCCCTTTTTGGGTTGACCAAAACTTTGAACAGTCACTAAGCATTCTGCTATCCAAGTAGTTTCAAATTAGGAGATTGTAAGCAATAATTGTTGTTGAAATGTGTTTGAATATTAGTAGCTCGGGTTGGTAGTTAGACTGTTGGTTTGAGCTCCGAACTTGGCAATTTGGTTGCAAACGTTTCGTCACCATTCGAGACATCGTCTGTGCACTCTGAGTTGTGTCTCAAACTCAAAACGCACTGACGATGTCCCCTCGAATGGTGACAAAATGTTTGCAACCAAATTGCCAAGCTCCGAGCTCAAACCAACAGCCTAATAATTGTTGTCCAATGTTTCCTATTGCAAGTCACTTCACAACTTTGAAAATGAAGGGGATGAATATACAAAGCCATACTGTAGTGTTTGCACAGAGGAGGTTTATTAAGGGGAAAGACTGAATTCTGAACATATTTCCTGCTTAGAGCTCTGCAGCTTTCTTGTAAAAAAACAGCCCTGTGTTTACACTTAATTTCAAAGCATCAAGCCATATTAGGTTTGCGGAGTGGTGCGGTGGCTTAGAGGTGGAGCTCTTGCCTCACAATCAGGAGGCTGTGAGTTTAATCCTAGGTAGAGGAAGATATTATATCTGCTGAACAAAGCTCCACATTGGCAACAGGAAGGGCATCCAGCCAGTAAACACTCAGCTCCATTCAGTTGCCCAGACTCCACCCCACAAGGAATTATGGGGTCGTTAAAAGAGGATGATGATGAAGCCATACTAGGTTTGCAAAGTGAGGATTCTATATTTGATGGGAAAGGGGGATGTATAAGCCAGTAAAGCAGGATTTACAACCTTGGCAATTTTAAGACACATGGATTTCAGCTCTATGGCTGGCTGGGGAATTCTGGGAGTTGAAGTCCACACATCTTAAAGTTGCCAAGGTTGGAAAACCCTGCAATAAAGGAAGGGCTATTTTGCAGACATGACATCCCACATTCAACATGGTGTCCGAGTAACTGAACTAGAAATAACGTGTTTTTTTCTGATGAGGCCGGTCTATCAGGGCAACCTGGTCTACCCAATTATGGGATGGAGCATACTGCTTCAGCTTTCGCTTTTCAGCCCCAATCCAGGAGCCTCCACAGGTAGTCGCTTTCCTGACAAACTATTTTTGTGTTGAATTTATGTTTTACCGACGGGCTCAGAGGTTAATACATCTACCTAATATGCAAGTAGCCTGGGTTCGAATCCCAGAAAAGTATGGCCAGCTGATGAGAGCTAAATAGCTAGAAATAGATCTATACTAGCCTCCCTTTATTTCTTTGTCAGTAAAACATACATTCAACATAGAAATAATGTAATAGTTTAAACAGAGAAAAAGGATGGATTCAACCAGCCTTTGGTGACACTCAAGGTTACAAAAACTGAGATGCTAAAGACACCAACTGAATCAGAAAAATCAGTTGAAATATGTCATATGATTACAGGTGTTCCAAAAGTACCTAAATGCTCTTCTAATTTAATTTAATTTAATTTATAAAATTTATATGCCGCCCAACTCCCGAAGGACTCTGGGCGGCTTACATCTAGTAACTAAAGTTGGCATGAGAGCATATTTTAGGGTCTACCTTAAACATTTCAAGTAAAGTTTCCTTCTTAATTTCCAGTCGCTCAAAAAGTTGTTTCTCTTTCATGATTTTCTTGCACAAGACTTCAATGGCAGGGAAGTCATTGCTAGACACACCCCTGAAACAAACAAAGATGTATCAATATCAATTGTACTTATTGTTGTCTGACCTCTGGGTTTGGTTGTTTTTTTTTGTTTGTTTGCTTCTTATACATTCATCGCTAAAAGCAAATTGCCAGATCAAGAGGGCTGACCAGCACCGAAGGGGGAAGTAGAAAGAAAATCCTTTTAGTTTGAAAACCTCCACCAACAAAGCAACAGTGTATATTTTATTTTAAATCTTTTACAGGCAGCATCTGGCGAAAAACCAGAAACAATAAATTTTGCAGATAGTTTTATAACCATTTAATAGGAACTGAAACCCTTATTAAATATGCCCCTTGCAGAAAAACTGAGTCAAAGTCATCAAAAAGATGCAGAAATAAACTCACAGCAGTTAAAGGAATCCCCTCATAAGAAAGGCACAGAAAATTTCTGAGTTGCTAAGTTTTTGTAAAGATTTGCATAGGGGAATCTGAAGAACTCATGTTGGAAGCCTATATAGGTAGTCCTTGACTTACAATCATTTATTTAGTGACCACTTGTTAACAGTGCTGAAAAATTACTTACAACTGGTCCTCTCACTTATTACCAACATGGTGTCCCTGCAGTGATTCGGGAGCTTGGCAATTGTCACACCCATTATCAATAGTTGCAGAGTCCTGTAGTCATGTAATCACCACATGGAACATTCCCGGATAGCTTCTAACAAGCAAAGTCAAGAGGGAAACTGGCAGGGAAAGTCACAAGTCTTACATCATGTGACATCTCAATGAAAAGCCACATTGCTTAACAATAAATTCTATTCCCTATTGTCAGTGGTGGGATTCAAATTTTTTTACTACCAGTTCTGTGGGCGTGGCTTGGTCGGTGTGGCTTGGTGGGCGTGGCAGGGGAAGCATACTGTAAAATCTCCATTCCCACCCCACTCCAGGGGAAGGTTACTGCAAAATCCCCATTTCCTCTCGATCAGCTGGGACTCGGGAGGCAGAGAATAGATGGGGGCGGGGCCAGTCAGAGGTGGTATTTACCGGTTCTCCGAACTACTCAAAATTTCCGCTACTGGTTCTCCAGAACTGGTCAGAACCTGCTGAATTTCACCTCTGCCTATTGTGGTCATAAGTCAAGGACTACCTGTCATCCTAATTTCATTCAGCCAGGAAAATGGGATTTACCTTTTTCTCCTTGTATAGATACACACACACACACACACACACACACACACACACACACACACACACACACACACAGAAAGCTTACCCATCATCGAGGAACATATCATAGTAAAATCCATTCTCTATTGGTGGGCCATAACACAAGCAACCACCATATATTCTTTCCATGGCTTCGCCCATTATGTGAGCACTAGAATGCCAGTACACCTAACAGAAGGGAAAAAACCAAAGAGAACAGATCAGACCTGTATTTATAGACTCCAACTGATGCTATGCTGTCAAATTTAAGTCTGCCAACATAATTTCCTACCACCCAGAGACATTCATGAATTATCAGACTATAGTATAGTTCAGTGTTGGTAAACGTTTTCGGCACTGAGTGCCGAAACGGGAGCGCGCGGGAGCGCGTGTGGGAGCACCGGAAACCGGAAGAGCAGTTCCCCGGAGCTTCTGGTTTCCGGCGTGCACCTGGTCTTCCAGTTTCTGGCGCGCATTCGCACACAAAGACCAGCTGGCCGGCGCGCATGTGCACGCCAGAATCCGGAAGAGCAACAGGCGACGGCTGGCGTGCCCAGAGAGATGGTTCTGCGTGCCACTTCCAGCACGTGTGCCATAGGTTCGCCATCACGGGTATAGTTTAATGTTAACATTACATCTAATATTTTAAAGTATTATCCTGTTGCTTTTTTACTTGGTTGTAAGCCACCTAGAGTCACCTGTAGGTGAGATGGGCGGCATATAAATTTATTAGATAAATAAACAGTATACAGTAAATCAGTGTTTATCATCTTTGGCAACGTTAAGATGTATAGACTTCAATTTCCAGAATTCCTCAGACGGCATGAGTTGGAATTTGAAGTCCACACACCTTGAAGTTGCCAAAGGTGAGAAACACTGGTATGAACCTTAACACAGAATTAACATAGTTTATTCTCATTGACAAAAAACAACATGAAAACATGAAAACCCCAGGCCAATCATGCCCACCAAATGATAACCCTTCCTTCTTTAGACTTCAATAACCCCCAAAGTTCTCCTTCCTCTCTATTTGTACGACAAACATTGATATGTTGTTTATTTACTGCATAGTCTGCTTTCAATCAAGTTTGGGGCTTGACTCAATATATTAAAATCAATCTTTGGGGGAGATCACACAAGTAGATGGCCATATAGAAGTACACTCTGGAAGCTTCTGCATCCAAGTATAAACTATGCCTGACTTAGCTTCCAATCCTGGACAGGTTAGCCAGGTGCTCCCACCTGCCGAGGCTGTTCCTTTAATACAACTGAATTGATAACTTACTGCTTGAGCTTCTTCATCATCAAATTTGAGTAATTCCAAGGTACAGTCACTCTCCAGAGGACGATCAAGATCCCAAACCATTTTATCCACTCGAGCAACAACAGTGTTGTCAGCTAAACCTTGACTAAAAGTGCGAAACAGTAGTCATGTAAGTTGTTGGTACATATTAACACAAATTTTTTATAGCTTGTTTATTCTCAATGGCAGCAGGAAAAAAAAATCCCCAAACTCATTTTCATTATTTAAATATTATTTTACAAGGTAGTATACCCAGATGTCAGGGAATTATTTATGTGTATTTTTGGGTGTATCTTTTTCTGGTACAAAGGTATTTTTGGAACATGAGTCAAATTTTGAAAATTTATTTTCAAAACAAATAATAAGTATATTATTTGGAATTTATCAGAATAGGACTACTCACCTTATTGGATGTCACGAACATGCAAGGTGAGAAATGGCAACAAACGGCCTATGAAAACCAGGCAACACTGCCATGAAAAATACCGAGAGAATGCGTTGAACAAGAAAACAATAGAAAGCATTTTACAAGGTCCAGAGACACTTAGAGCAGGGGTCCCCAACCCCTGGTCCGTGGACCGGCACCGGTCCACGGCATGCCAGAAACCGGTCCACGGAAATCGCGGAAGCCCCATCCGCAGGGTGCAGGCAGCACGCGAAACCATGCCCTGTCCGGTCTGCTAAAAAACCTCTCTCTCCAAGGAACCAGTCCCTGGTGCCCAAAAGGTTACAGGCCACTGGTCTAAGGAAAGAGACAATGCCACATTCGAGACTGAGAATCTCGAAGGGTTTAAAATTTACATTCAATTATAATTTAAAAGAGAATTTTTATATGATGATGTATTGTT
>QLTV01003108.1:4334342-4345644 GCA_003457575.1 Thermophis baileyi | reverse complement strand
AACAACATTTGTCTGAATACTGAGGTTTCTGCAGTTAAGAAGCCTCTTGCTGTGTGTTATTTGTTACTTAGCCGCCCAGAGTCCTCCGGGAGTTGGGCGGCATAGAAATATAAATAAACTAAACTAAACTAAACTTCTGGGCCATGGAAAAACCTTTCTCCACAGAACCGGTCCCTTGTGCCCAAAACGTCGGGGGCCACTGACTTAGAGCACGTAGGAGTGTCTCTTTTGTTCTATTACTCTGATCAATGGTTTTAAAGGCTAAGTTTTAATGTCACCTTGCATGTTTGTGACATCTGATGAGATGAGTAGTCCTATTCTGATAAATTCCTAATAATATACTTATTATTTGATAACTTTTAAAAAATCATAACGTTTCCTAAAATACAAATGACAATAAATAGCCCTGAACAACTCTAATTTGATAAGTAAATTCTACTGTGACTCTACACTGGCTATGTGTCTGATTTCAGATTAAATTAGAAAGGACAATAACTAATGCTGAAGTATAAAATAAAGTACACAAACACAAAGCAACATCTGGACTATATATTCGTTTTTTTGGCAACACCTAATTCACAGGCTGTTGTCACACTTCTGATCTCTTCTGAACTATAACATCAGAAATGTCCACATGGCATCTACAACATTAGAAAACAATATAGCTAGATTTTTTAAATTATATAATTGTCTTATTTAAATGTTTTCCCCCCCTCAAAATACTTTCCCTGAGCTGTACAAAGTAGCACAGAATACGTAGATCTTGTATTAAAATTGCATCACTATGTTACATTTAAATGAAAAACATTAACATCGGTTTATTCCTGTGTACAACATGTAGAGAAGTCATTAAGCTGTTCCCTCAATACAGAAAAATGGAGTGCTATAAAGAATAACTGAGAAGAACATGGTTAGGACGTGATTAAAAATTAAATGCACACATCTATGAACTATAAATGCAATGTGAATTTTCTAAAGGTACAATATACCTGATTCCACAGGCAATTTGGTATGGTGTAGTCTTCCAGGATTCAGCATCAATTTGTTTGCCATCAGGTAAGGTCACTTTAATGGGCTGGCTGTCTTTAGCAGCTCTCTCTGCGAGAAGGGCATCATGTTCTGCTTTCAGTTTATGGTACATTTCCAAGCGCTGGTTAATATAGTCAGGCCATGGACTAAGCTGCATGGGATCAAGAAAGGTAAAGAAAAATGAATATTCTGGAGCCTACCTTTATTAAGTACCTTCAGTTTCCCATATCTTCTTTATTCATGGCAGTCTAAAGAATTTTATATATCAATAAAAGAGAATATTTGTAGCTCGGGGTTGAAATGAGGGGGTCCCTGGTGCTCTGAGCTTGGTTGTTGTCTCGCAGACATTTCATTACCGAACTAGGTAACATCATCAGTGCATCTAGAGCTTGGATAATGAAACGTCTGCGTGAAAACAACCAAACTAAGAGAGCACCAAGGACCCTTCAATTTTATTCATCCCTCTTCCCCCAAAAAGGAGAACTTTCAGAAAGTTTGAAGGAAATCTTGAGGTTCATGATGCTGGTTTACAACCATAAAATTATTTGATTTGAGGTTTACAAAACTTCCAAGAAGAAATAAACCTCAAGAATGATTCCTCTCTCCACCCCAAAGCTCTAGTCTATAATGACTAACCATGTCACCGAGTGCAGTGAACTCAGAATGCTGAAGGATTCTTAAAAGAGAACTGTAAAAAATGGTAAGCTTAGAACAGAAACGCCCCAATGAGCAACTTCTCAAGAATGATCTCATGCATTGTGCATAAAATGTTTCAAAAGTGTTAAACGCACTAAAGACATTGAGTATTAATATGAATGTTTGTTTATTTCTATTCACCAAAGCAGCCATTCTTTCAGTGGCGAACACATCCGTCAGTTAGAAATCTTTGCAATACTACAATCACACATTGAGTTATAATTAGCTGTTTTAACTAAATAAATCTTCTGTATTGATAAGCACAAATTGCTAAGTAGCAAATGCTGGGGCACGTCTTCAATTTTGTGTGCAATATTTCCAAGTTTCCTAAATATATTCGGTCATCTAATGATGGAAACAAACTTTGGGACTTATTGTTTTGATCCAAGAAGATTGTTTTCACATATTATCTAATAATCCTCCAGAGAAGTATATTTAGAAAAAGAAAGGATCTGCGTATTTCCTTGCAGTGTACAGCATATTTCAATTAAGCCACCTTTCAAAGCTATACAAGGGACACGGTGGCTCAGTGGCTAAGACGCTGAGCTTGTCGATCAGAAAGGTCTGCAGTTCGGCAGTTCGAATCCCTAGCGCCACGTGACGGAGTGAGCTCCCGTTACTTGTCCCAGCTTCTGCCAACCTAGCAGTTCGAAAGCATGTAAAAATGCAAGTAGAAAAATAGGGACCACCTTTGGTGGGAAGGTAACAGCGCTCCGTGCGCCTTCGGCGTTTAGTCATGCCAGCCACATGACCACGGAGACGTCTTCGGACAGCGCTGGCACTTTGGCTTTGAAACGGAGATGAGCACCGCCCCCTAGAGTCGGGAACGACTAGCACATATGTGCGAGGGGAACCTTTACCTTTAAAAAGCTATACCCATAGATATATACAATTTTTTATGTATTTTTAAAAATTGCATGAATAGACCTGTAGAAATTAGGGCATCAAGACCTAATTATGTACAGGAAGTCATCATTTAATGGCTGCCTTGTTTAGCAACCATTTGCAGTTACAACAATGATGAAAAAGTAATTTTGCGACCAATCCTTGCATTTGTGACCTTTACAGGTCTGTAAAACAAAGGAATCCTGAAGTAAGATCATAAGCATAGTTGCTGTGCTTAACAATCAAGTTGCCGGTCCCAACTGTGGTTGCTAAAACCAAGACTACCTGTACAGATATCTTCTCGTAAGATTCTTAAGATAAGTTGAGGCAGTTACGATTGGCAAAGGGAGGAAGAAAACGGAAGGAGAAATTAACTACTTGCTTGTTTTTTATTGTTTTGAATTGAAGACAAAATCATGAGCAGAAAAAGTAGATGTGTAAGTATAATATTTAATGAATTCAGGACATTTAATTTTCTAAATTTTCAAGGTCCAAATATTAGTGACTGTATAATATTTAATGCATGTGTTAAATAAAGATGAGACGAACCTCAGAGCGACTGCTATCACCAGTTCCTTCCATGTTTTTCTTCTCTCCAGGAACTTTCTTCTTCTCCTTCCCAACAAGAATCTAAAACAACAAATGAAAGTGATCAAACCACATAATTCAAAGTGTTCATAAATCAGTTTCCTGTTCAAAAACACTAAGAACTTCAAGGATTTTTTTTTTTTTACTAATGAAATGAACAGTACAAGTGCATGCTAACTTAATATAAAATCTTAGCTATTTCCATTAGCTAGGGAAAAAGACACACATTACAGATATGAATGTGCAGTTCTCACTTTTAAGAAGTCCAAAGAAAGTGTCCAAGCTCATTCTAATCATGGCATCAGTCAGAAACTCATGTAGAAAAACATTTTGTATATTGAAGTAAATCTCAGTAACGAATCTGAGGGTTAAATTGTGTCCTGATTTTTAATAACTTTATATAAAGATTACTAGAACGATATCTCAACTATCACATTTGAATTTCCCTTGTTCTAACATAAATAAAAGAATATCTAGAGATGGGTCTTGAAATCTTTGGAGTATTTAAGGTGATATAAATGAGATTCAGATAAATTTAACTCTGAACCTAAGCATAAAAATTGCCAGTTTTGGGGACATATGGTGGGTTAGACTTTAGAGTAATGTAATTCTGACAGGAGATGGGGAATTGTGAGGCAAACCCTGTTGCTTTTCTATATGTGTGTGCAACATCAACAACACATATACAAAAGGGTCAAAGGCAGTACCTCAATGTTCAGTCTGATTGTGATTGCAGATTTAGGCATCTCCAAGTCAAAATAATGTAAAATAAAGATATGGAAGTGAAATAGCCCCAAAGAGGAGGAACTGGATTAGACCAGTTATGATATTGCAATAAGCTAGGCCAAGGAAAACTGAAACTGACAAACTGCAGAACTATTCTTGATGACTCTAACTTCATAGGAAGGGGACAGGAAGTTATTGAAACTGATAACAAAAGCTGGGTTGAAAATATTTTGCAATTCGGCTAATGAAAAAAATCAACATAAATAGATGTTGCAACTTTTCTACTGAACATGAATAATCAACTCCAACACAATTAGAAATAAATTATATGACTTATCTGACATGATGGCAGGAGAGTGGCTCTATTTTTAGCCATCTCTTCAGTATTTCTACTATTAAAAACTGGAAGTTATATTTGAATGATGTAGGAAATGATATATAATTCTGACCCTGATTTACAGGTCATATTTATATCCTGGAACAATCGCAGCTTGAAAACCAGTTAACTCTCATTTTTGGATGTCAATGGGACTTAAATAGGGAAGAAGAGGAGGAGAAGGAGGAGAGATCAGCTTTTTCCATTCTTGTTTTAAACCATCTGAGTTACTGCAATATATTTAGCACCGCCTAAAATTGCAATTAAAACATCTCTCAGTTTGGTCCAGACCCATTAGCAGCATCTAAAACTTTTGAATTAGTAAAAATAAAATATTGGAATCAGAACAAGGAAATAAAATATATGTTGCATTAAGATACAATCTAATCACCATGGAAATGTATACACAATATGTGACCACATGATTTCCCAAAAAAGCTCACCACCCATCATCGAAGAAGAGAAAATGAAAGTAGGAATAAATTCATAGGGAGAAAAATCATAAACAAAATGAAATAAAAATATAAGTCCTTTCCCTCGATTTCAATCATTTGAAATGCTGCTTGTCACACTTTTAAAACCCTAATAATAATAATAATAATGTACATAAAATCCCTAAAAAGCTCACCACCCATCACCCGGGAAGAGAAAACGAAAGTACTGTTAAGAATTAAACTCAAAGGGAGAAAAACAAAATAACATTTATTTCAATCGATCTCATTTAGACGTGGCTTTCAGTAGGCCAGTCTGTCCCCTCCGGGATCTCCCAACCTGCCCCAGCTGCCTGATCCTTGAGCAGCCCTATGGGAGTTGTAATCCAGCACACTGAGAGGTCAGGAGCAAAGGGGAGACAAGGGAAGGCGAAGGAGTAAAACGACCCTAGGAAAAGTCGCGCCGCCGGACCGCTTTACCCAACCGGCGTGGACGCCTTTTGGAAAGCCGGCGCGCTCTGGGAACCCAAACGAGGCCGACCGCGGCCAGCCCCGAGAGGAGCCGGGAAAACGAAGCCGGGCCCGGGAAAGGACGCTCAGGGGCTGCTGTTTACCTGCTGCTCGGCCGCTTCCATCCCTCAGTCTACAGGATGAGCCTCTCCGCAGGACCACTGTCAAGCGCGCCCGGGAAGCAGCAAGGAAGCGCCGTCTGCTTGGCTGATGCAACGAGGTGCGCCGGATTGCGCGCAGCTCTCCGCCCCTCGGCGCCCGAGAGGGACGGCCCTGCCTGGGCGGAGTTTCGGGCGGTGCAAGGCCGTCGCCGGGGGGATGGGGCCGGCCGCAGCTCGGAGCGCGGCCGGAGAGTCCCCGTGTGGATCCCCCGCCTTGCAAGAGGCGCCCTCCAGATGGCGTTCCCAGGATCCGCGAGCGCGCAGGCAGCGCTTTTCTGGGTTGCGCTTCCCGCTGCTCTGGCGGGCGCCGGGTTGGCGCTTCTCCGTGCTGAAGATTGAGAAACAGCCAACATGCCCGATTGCAGATTGGGAAAAATGCAATTTCGACCGAAGAAGGAGGTGGGAGCACATAGAGGTGGTTCTCAATTTACGACCACAGCTGAGCCCAAACTTTATGTGGCTAAATGAGACATTTGTGAAGTAAGTTTTGCCCCATTTTACGACTTTTCTCGCCACCTTTGTTAAGTGAATCACTGCATTGTTTACTTAATAACCCAGTTGTTAAGTGAATCTGGCTTCCCCCATTGACTTTGCTTGTCAGAAGGTCGCAAAAGGGGATCACGTGACCCCCGGGACACTGCCAACCGTCATAAATGTGAGTCAGTTGTCAAGCATTTGTTGGAAGAAATATCCATCAGGTTCAGTTCCAAGGGGGGAGAAAGACACTGGAAACATGGAGGCTGATTGGAAAGATGGTTTATTGATGAACAGAACCACATGGGTTTGAGGCCTGGCCAGCTGACCACATGGAGTGGAGAGTGAGGGTTATTTATACCCTCTCTTGGGCCTTGCACTTGAACTTCCTGTTCCTGTGCAGGAACATGTATTCTATTGGCTGTAGTCAGACTCCCATGGGGCCATGTGGAGTCAGTTTGTCTGAATCAAGTTTGGTTGAACCCTGGAGGGTGATGCAATGTCCCAGGTGATTTCATAATGCAGTGAGCCCTGGTGCTAGGTAATCCTATTATGTCCTGGAGGGTCATGTCTTAATCCCATCACCCTGGAGCTGAAGGTCTTTTGTCTTGTAGATAGGCTGGCCCAGTCTTTCTCAATGGGTACCAAATATCTGCTGGGGGCAGGAAGCTGAAGCTCTGAGTTTCTGTCTTTAGAAACATGTTTCTCCTTTAGGGAAAATATAATATTCTGCCTTTTTTAAATATTTCTCAAAATATTTCATTGTTCTAGGAGGGGTGACTTCCCTCACATCCAAATGTAAATCATGTCACCATGGGGAATGCTGCAATGGTCGTAAGTGTGAAAAATGGTCATAAGCCACTTTTTTCAGTGCCGTTGTAACTTTGAACAATCGCTAAGCGAATTGTTGTAAGTTGAGGACTACCTGTATTGACTTGTGCATCCTGATAAATCTCTGCCAAAGCAAATCAGCTTTACAGTACCTGGAAGTAAACAGTTCTAAATTAAGTGAGTAGGCTTAGGTAGGGATTCCCCCGTTAATGTTTAACACAACTCTGATTTATTCTGGGTTTTTTTTTTAACCACTGCACTGATTTCTAAACAGATGAGTACAGGTAGTCCTCGACTTACGACCACAATAAAGCCCAAAATTTTTCTTGCTAAGCGATACATTTGTTAAGTGAACTTTGCCCCATTTTACGATCTCTCCTGCCACAGTTGTTAAATGAATCAGTGCAGCTATTAAATTAGTGACCTGGTTGTTAAGTGAACCTGGCTTCTCCATGGACTTTGCTTGCTACAAAGTCACAAAAGGTGATCACGGGACCCCAGAACACTGCAGCCGTCATAAATATGAGTCAGTTGCCAAGTATCTGAATTTTGATCCCATGACCATGGGGATGCTGCAACAGTCGTAAATGTGAAAAACGGTCATAACTCACTTTTTTCAGTGTTTTTGTAACTTTGAACAGTCATTAAACGAACTGGTGTAAGTAGAGGACTACCTGTAATGTTTTCCATAAAAGTTTGGGAGAGGGCTGTTCAATCTTTCTCCACAAAATGCAGCAGAAAATTTGTTTTCTATATGTCTTTGCCTCCATCTAGTGGCCGCTGGGATTTTTGCAGACCAAAACGTATAATTACAGGATTAGGATTCTTATAGACCTGTATTTTAATCTTTGCAACTTTAAGATTTGTGGATTTCAGTTCCCAGAATTTCCCAACCAGGCAGGCAAATAAGCTATAAAAGTCCAATTTGTTATCCCTCATTATTTATTGGACCACAAAACGTTGGCCTGCTACATCTGAAAGTACAGATTCCCAGTGTTATGATTTAAAGCAGACTAGTGGTTTTTGAGAGCCAATTTGATGCAGTGGCTAAAAGCACCATGCTAGGAACAGGGAGACTGTGAGTTCTAGTCCTGCCTTGGGCACAAAACCAACTGGGTGACATTGGGCCAAGCACTTTCTCTCATCCCTAGGAAGGAGGCAATTGCAAATCACTTCTGAAAAAGATTGGTCCATAGTTAAAGATTCAACCTTTTGATACCTTTGGCCTTGTTGATTGAGTCTTCATCAACACACTTCTGAGAAACCTTGCCAAGGAAACTTGGAAAGTCCAGGCAGAAAATTGGACAAGCAGGGACTTGTCTAGGCAGTCTCCAAGAATTGGTCACGATTGAATGGAAGAAAAAGAAACTGGTGTTCAGTGTATAGGTACCGTGTTTCAGGGGTGGGTTCCACTTACCTTCCCCACCGGTTCGCATCGCGACGTTTTGTGCGCATGCGTTCCCTCGCGCAATTTTGCTTCTGCACATGCTCAGTAGCTGCAATCAGCCCGAAACACAGCTGAGGAGCTAATCAGCTGTGCTTCGGGCAAAGGAATAAAGGTCAGTATAAACCCGGGGTGGGCGGGCCCTTTTTCAAGAAAAAAAAAAAAAAAAACAACAGTAAAAAAATTCGCAAAAAATTCACAAAAAAAGATGGTGGCGCCCACGGACTGGCACCGGCCGATCCACTTCAGTGACATCACCAGCGGGTCGCTACCGGTTCGGGCGATCCGGTCCGAACCGGGAGGAACCCACCCCTGCCGTGTTTCCCTGAAAATATGACCTACCCCGAAAACTAGCCCTAGCCCGATTTTCACACCTGTGCCTAATATAAGCCCTACCCCAAAAATAAGCCCTAGTTAAGTCCCGCCCACCGTCTGGTTGTAAGAGGTGGGGCATACAGCATGTGTAAAAATCAAGCTAGGGCAGGGGTGGGGGGATGGAGCTGCCCCGCTTACCTTAGTACCGCCGCAGCCAGGCCTCCCATGCCCCGACACCTGTCGTGCCACTGCCTGACTTCTTCTGTGGCCACTTCCGGCCGGATGCCATGTGGCACATTGTGCCGGTGCCGCTGCTTGCGGCACAACAGTGCGAGGCTCGTTGTGCCGGTGCTGCCGCTCACAGCAGGACACCACAAGGCTTGTCACGTCGGTGCCGCCACTCATGGCAGGAGGCCAAGAGGCTTGTCGCGCCGGTGCTGCTGCATGTGGCAGGATGCCGCAAGACTCGTCACACTGGTGCTGCCACTCACACGCGCAACAGCAAAATGCGCCATGCATTCTTCTGCCACAAGAGGCAGCATCGCCGCAATGAGCCATGCGGCGTCTAGCCACGAGCAGCCGCAGAAGAAATCAGGCAGCAGCGCGACAGGTGTCAGGGCATGGGAGGCCTGGCTGCGGTGGTCCTAAGGTAAGCGAGTAAGACATCCCCCGAAAATAAGACCTGGTGCTTATTTTGGGGCCCAAAAGAAAATAAGACCAGGTCTTATTTTCAGGGAAACACGGTAGTCCATGGCTTATGACCATAATTGAGCCTAAGCAGGTCACCGTGTGATTTAAGAGAATCCATTTTCTAGAGTGGGCATTTTTTGCCAGAAACCAGAAGTAAATGTCACACGACAGTCAAACAACTACAAAAAAGTAAGGTTCTACATTTAGGCAAGAAAAACAAAATGCACAGGTACAGTATACGTGGTGTCTCGCTCAATAGTAGTAACTGTGAGAGGGATCTTGGAGTCCTAGTGGACAACCATTTAAATATGAGCCAGCAGTGTGCAGCAGCTGCCAAAAAAGCCAACACAGTTCTAGGCTGCATAAACAGAGGGATAGAATCAAGATCACGTGAAGTGTTAATACCACTTTATAATGCCTTGGTAAGGCCAATAATATCCTACGAGTCAGCATCAAAATGTTATCTGAGAAGTTAATCGCTCCTCTGCACAATAAGGTTCTTCTTAGAGTATCAACATGGGATGCATTGTCTTTATTCACAAACCCAGCCGGTATAGGTGGAAAGACGATGGCTTTCATAGGAAGCATAAGGCTTCAAGAATCAGGTGGAAGACTTACAGTTGGGCATAGCAGTGTTCCAATATCTCAGGGGCTGCCACAAAGAAGAGGGAGTTAAGCTATTCTCCAAAGCACCTGAGGGCAGGACAAGAAACAATGGATGGAAACTAATCAAGGAGAGAAGCAACTTAGAACTAAGGAGAAATTTCCTGACAGTTAGAACAATTAATCAGTGGAACAACTTGCCTCCAGAAGTTGTGAATGCTCCAACACTGGAAGTTTTTAAGAAGATATTGGATAACTATTTGTCTGAAGTGGTGTAGGGTTTCCTGCCTAAGCAGGGGTTTGGACTAGAAGACCTGCAAGGTCCCTTCCAACTCTTATTCTGTTATTGTTACAGAATGCTGCAAACTGCCGTAAACACGGGGCAGCTGCTGAGCACCCAAAATGTGATCACATGACCGCAGGATTATGTGGCTGGGCTGTTGAAACTTTGAATTTGGGATCATAAGTAGTCCTGCTGGGGTCCGTCGTAACTTTGAATGGTCACTAAGCAACCAGTCCTAAATCGAGGACTACCACTATTCTAAATAACAGCCACCTGTGCAGGGGAAGTGTTTCAAACTCTGAAAGATGATACATATCTGTCACAATTGTTTTTTTTACAAAGAAGGCGGAGCTTGGATGCAGGTTTTGAATCCTTACTCATCCCTTGATGCCCTCAATGGTGCCTCTTCTTTCTTTCCCAGCTGAACTGTGGAATTCTGCTCTTTTTCCTTCTACCTTGTGAAGAAAAGAAATTGCTTTTAAAAAAATGGGCAGGAAGAGGGAGAAATTAGGAAAAGAATTCAGAATGCTGATGTTTGGGGGCTATTGGCGAAAGAGAAGGGTAAGCTGTGATGGGATAATGGCAGCTTTAAGGGGAATGTGCTACTCCCGTCTGGGTATCAGAATAACAGAATAACAGTTGGAAGGGACCTTGGAGGTCTTCTAGTCCAACCCCCTACTGAGGCAGGAAACCCTATACCAGTGATGGCGAACCTATGGCACGCATGCCACAGGTGGCACGCGGAGCCATATCAGAGGGCACACGAGGCGTTGCCCTATGTCAGCTCCAGCGCGCATGTGCACGCTGGCCAGCTGATTTTCGGCCTTGGGGAAGGCCGTTTTGCCCTCCGGGGGCTTCAGGGAAGCGTCCTGAAGCCCCGGAGTGCGCAAAACGGCCCAACGGGCAAACCGGAAGTTTGGAAAAACGCCCTTCCGGTTTGCCGTTGGGCTGTTTTTCACACTCCGGAGGCTTCAGGGAAGCTTCCTGAAGCACCGGAATGCGAAAAACGGCCCGACGGGAAAACCGGAAGTTTGGAAAAACGCACTTCCGGTTTGCCGGTGGGCTGTTTTTTGCACTCCGGAGGCTTCAGGGAAGCTTCCTGAAGCCCCAGAGTGCAAAAAACGGTCCAACGGGCAAACCAGAAGTTCGGAAAAACGCACTTCCGGTTTGCCGTTGGGCTGTTTTTTGCACTCCGGAGGCTTCAGGGAAGCCTCCTGAAGCCTCCGGAGTGCGAAAAACGGCCCAACCAGAAGATCGGAA
>QLTV01003108.1:4274888-4319603 GCA_003457575.1 Thermophis baileyi | reverse complement strand
TCTGGGTTAAGTCTGAGCCTGTTAACTCCCATCCAGACCCTCACAGCCTCCAGGCACCGGCACATCACGTCCACCGCTTCACTGAACTGACGCAGGGTGGAGATGTACAACTGGGTATCATCAGCATATTGCTGATACCTCACCCCGCATCGTCGGATGATCTCACCCAGCGGTTTCATGTAGATGTTAAATAAGAGGGGAGAGAGGACCGAGCCCTGAGATACCCCGCAAACGTGGGGTCTAGGGGTCGACCTCTGTCCTCCTGCCAACACCGACTGTGGCCTTCACTAACCTGCTTTCCAGCTCCATTTTCTGCTGCACGTGCAGGACAAGAAAAGTACCGTATGGTAAAAAAAAATACCAGAAATTAAGACCTTCAAACTAATAAAAAAAAAAAAAAAAAAAAAGATCTTGAAAAGTTGAAAGTAGTCCCACAGACTACTTTTCTTGCAATGGAGAATGAGCAGGAAAGCAGGTTTAGTGGAGGGATGTGGCTGCCTTGGGAGGGGTTTGGGGTTAGGGATCTCTCTCTCATACACATTTTTGAGAATGGCTTGAAAATGGGGAGGGGGGATTGTGCTGCCTCTCACCCTGTTCCCAGTCTGTGCTGAGCTTCAGAACAGGGTGAGAGGCAGGGAAATCTCCCCTCCCCATTTTCAAGCTGTTGCAAAAACGCCCCATTCCGAGCCTTCAGCATATTGATTGCTCCTAGAAGCACGAGGCTGAAGACACAAGCCTGATAACCAGCCTGATGATGACGAATGAGACTTCGTCGAAACGTCGCAACGACATCTCCAACTTCACGCGGGAGAAAACCTGAATAACCACAGACCTACATACAAATACCCGCGAAAACCTCAAAAAACAAATAGATAGATAGATAGATGATAGATAGATAGATAGATAGATAGATAGATAGATAGATAGATAGATAGATAGATAGATAGATAGATAGATAGATAGATGATAGATAGATAGATAGATATGTGTGTGTGTGTGCGCGCGCGCACGTGCACATACACGCACACACATAGAGCCAAATACTGATAGGAAAGTTTGTGGAGCTGAAGTCAAGACGGTATGACGAGACACCACAAAGATTTCATCAGACCAATCATCAAAGTTGTGCTTCTTAAAATCAATGAAGAAAGATGCTTTATGTTAGTAGGCCTTCTATTTAGTTGCCTTTGTAAGTTTTTACAGTTTATTACTGTACTGTATAGTGGGAATTGCAGTATCATGACATGCATGATCAAATTCTCATGTTAGATGGTAGCAATACATGTTATTCATGTTAGGTTGTAGTCACCATAGCATACAATGTATAAGAGATGAAATTCTTCAGATTCCAGATAGTGTTGTCCTATATCAGGGGTCGGCAACCTTAAACACTCAAAGAACCACAAAGGTCCTAACCGGAAGCCCCCCATTCAATTCTGGAGCTGACTGGAAGTCCGGTTCCCCCACCATAGAGTCTCCTCCTAGCGCGGTGTCCTTTTTCCTCTACCTGTCCTAACCGAAAGCCCTATCAATTGTGGAGCCGACCGGTGACGGAGCCGCAGCAGAGGGATGAAAGAGCCACATGTGGCTCCAGAGCTGCGGGTTGCTGATCCCTGTCCTATATGTTTCTTCTGCTATTCTGCTCTTTTAATCTGTCCCAGGCCTAACACTGATTGCCCAACTCATTTAATGGTTGTAACCATTCATTTCATAGCCACTTAAATCCTAAAATCCTCTGGTGCTTAGCCAAGCCTCGGCGGGACCTGACCCAGAGAAATCCCAGAATTTTCTACAGAGACTAGATGCCTGGGAATTCAATCATTAGATAATGTGATCTCCAGAAGGCTTTCTATTAAAGGCTGTTAAAGCAGTTTTTAAAAAAATCACATCCCTTTTATCTCAGCGTTCCTTACATTTCTTACTGTCTCGCTAACACATCAGTCTTTGAGATGAGCATTTGTATTAAACTGAAATATTTTCATTTGCATTTCCAGTATAGCCAAAGGCATTTGCAAGGGGGCAAGTGGTGGAATAGGAATTGTGATGTGACATTGTGGCACAAGCCCCCACTCTTTTTATATATACATTGTGTGATGTAACGCACCTGTACATAAGAATAAAGTCTAAGAAGATAATAGCAATAACACATAGATGTATATACTGCTTCACAGTGTTCTACAACCCTTTCTAAGCAGTTTACAGAGTCAGGATATTTCTCCCAATAATCTGGATCCTCATTTTATGACCTCGGAAGGTTGAAAGGCTGAGTCAACCTTGAGCCGGTCAGGATCGAACTGCTGGCAGTCGGCAAATTAGTCTGCAATACTGCATTCTAACCACTGTGCCATCATGGCTCATCAGTGATAACCATGTGATTACTGATCAATAAACCAGGTGGCTTGTAAATGTTAAGATGTCTGGGTGTGTGGGTATGAGTATAGGTATGCATGTGTGGGTATATATGTGTCTATGCGTGCGCATAGGCCCTCAAGTCAGTGTTAACTCCTGGTAATTTTCTAGATAAATCCCTGCAGTTATCTTGGCAGAATTTAAGAACTGGTTTGCCATTGTTTGCTTTCTAGGGCTGAGAGAGAGTGACTGGCCCAAAGTTGGTTTCATATTAAAGGCAGGACTAGAATTCATGGTCTTTGTCATAGTATTATGTTTGTTGTTGATTGATTGATTGATTGACTGATTGATCTGGGTGCTACCTAATTTCCAAATAACTCTGATATATTTCAGAAGTATTAATATGATACATGTTTTGACACTGAGAGAAAACTTGGGTTTTGCAGGCCCCTCTAATTGTAATGTGAGTTAATTCTTTAGAGTTGACCTCTAAAGACTTTTAGAGGTCTAAACCTTTTAGAAGGTTTACCAGTTCAGTATTAATAAATGGAGTCAGATTATGCAGAAGAAAAAAAAATAGAAGGCAAAAGCACTATAATTAATCAAGTGAGCAGGAACATATTTCTCTTCTCATCACAAACTATTCATCACAGAGAAAGTAATCTTCTGTTTGATTTTCTATATACATTTATAAATCTGATTGTCTCTGGGGCCTGTTTTCTTGATTTAGAGACACAAGAATAAATTTCAATTGTGAATATTTTTACTAAGGTGGACTATAACAGAGAATCAATCACGGATCAGCAGTGTGAATAACAGAATAACAAAGAGAATGTGGAAGCTGCTCAGAACGGCGCGGCCCACTTGCCAGTGCCAACATACCGCAGCCAACTCACTGCTGCCAACTTGCTGTAGAACAACTTGCCACGGCCATCTCGCCACGGGACAAGAGTTACACTAATATTGAAGAAATGGTGGAATAGAATCATCAAAGAAAGGGTGCAAAAGGAGGAACAAAATGAAATGGGAATGACAAAGATTAAAATATTTTTTCATTATTTTAAATGCTTAAATTGAGTTGTTGAATTGTCCCGCAGCGAGTTATCCTGCAATGAGCTGGCCATGGTGAGTTGTCCCGTGGCAAGTTGGCCATGGCGAGTTGGCCACGGCGAGTTGGCCACGGCGAGTTGGCTGCAGCAAGTTATCTCATTCCAGCTCAGAACAGAATAAAAATAATTATCTCACGAAGTGTCACAGAAGTGTATGGAGTTATACTAACAGGTCGCATAACTGATGTTTGGGGAGAAATGTTAAAATATGTTTTGCTATAAAGGAGGCGTCTCATTCAAACGTTCCTGGTTACTGTGCTAAAATTTTACACCATATGTAGTATATTGCTTCTTAGTGCAAACTACACACACACACACATACACGAACACACACACACACACACACACACACACTTGTATATCCCTCTATCCATACAGACAGTCCTCGACCATTATTTAGTGACCATTCAAAGTGACCACAGGATGTATTTCGGACAGCTGCAGCATGCCAAGGACACATGATCACCATTTGTGACCTTCCCAGCCAGCATCTGACAAGCAAAGTCAATGGGGGAAGCGGGATTTGCTTAACAACCATGTGATTCACTTAACAACTGCAGTAATTTGCTGAACCACCATGGCAAAATGGATGTAAATTTGGGTATGACTCATTTAACAACTGGCTTTGGAAATTCTGGTCCCAATCTGTGGTCCTAAGTCAAAGGCTACTCGTACTTTGATCTTTCGTAGTTTCACATTTCATTTCCAGAAGTACTTGTATTTCTTTCAAAATAAAATCCCCATTCCTATTTTTATTGTGGCTGTTTTGCTTTGGAACATACGTAGGCGCACATGCACACACATATATGTGTTCCTGAGTAGAGGGAAATACACATAGGTATCTCTTCTATAAAAAAAAGGGAATAATAGTTGCTCTTCCTCTTGGCCTTCACTTTCCTCAGCCTGTAGGTGGAGCTCTTTTTCAGCAAATTCTTACTTTCTTTGACATGAAAAATAAATTTAACATCCCTTGTCATATAAAAGAATGCTATACATTCCAGGAATAAAAGGACTGGACCTCATCACTTTGAAGCCAATGTCTGCATTCCTCTCATTTAAAACATCTGGACGACGCTCACTAGAGTAAATATAGAGTATGCATAAAATCAGGATGCATAAAATACATTGATGCAGTGGTTAAGGCATCAGGCTACAAAGAGGGAGACTGGGAGTTCTAATCCTTCCTTGGGCACAAAACCAGCTGGGTAGCCTTGGGCCAGTCTCTCTCTTTTTCAGTCCTAGAAAGGAGGTGAACAAGGTGGTGAACATATTGATACTCCTGCCTCCTTCCCCCCCCCCCACAACAACAACCCTGTGAGCTGGTTTGGGCAGAGAAAGTAATGGGCCCCAAAGCCAGTCAGCCGGCTTTCATGCCCAAGGCGAGACTAGAACTCATACCCTCTTGTGTTCTAGACCAGCCCCTGCAACAAACTGGTTCTCTAATGCTTTCACGCTTTGATTGATTGGTGGTGTAGAAAGTTAGCACCTACCCCTCTCCTAGAAGAATGAAATATTTTGGGAAACATTATAAAAGGCAGAATATTATATTTCCCTAAAGGAGAAACATGCTCTTGGAAAGCAGCCCTCACCTTTCTTAATAGCCCTAGCAGGACTGGGCCAGCCTATCTACAAGACAAAAGACCTTCAGCTCCAGGATGATGGGGTTATCCTTCAGGGCAAAGCCATTCAGCCACAGTAGGAACTGCATTGCATCAGCCCAAGTTTCAACCAAGCTTGACTCAGAAAACCTACAAAGTTAGCTATGAGCCCCATGGGAGTCTGACAGCAACCAATAGAATACATGTCCTTGCCACAGGAACAGGAAGCTCAAGGGCAAGGCCCAAGAGAGGGTATAAATAACACTCACTGTGTGTTCAGCTGCACCAGGACCTCAAACCCATGTGGCCCTGTCCATCAATAAACCATCTTTCCAATCAGCCTCCATGTTTACAGTGTCTTTCTCCCCACTTGGAACTGAACCAGATGGACATTTCTTCTAACAGTGGATTGACAGATGGATCGAATGTATGCACTACCCAGTTCACTGTCTTAACATACAAGCAAATGTGAAAGCTGTTAAATGCAGAAGATTGAACAAAGGAAGAAGACGTATGCATATGTATTTAATTTGTATCTCACTTTTCTGCCTTGGAATTCAAGATGGTGCAGCTTAGAAGCAACGTCACTGAGTCAATGTCGTTTCCGTCTGATTTCTCTTTACGTGCCCGTTTCTCCTTCTGTGTGCATTTTTGTACATGACTGATTATGTGCCATCACATCATTTTCATCTTCTAGCGACCACAAAGATATTCTCCATAATGACTGTTCCTAACCGGGCCCTTCACGTCTCTCAACAGTGCAGCCATGGTCACTGTAACTGAGTCCATCCACTTTGCTCTTGGTCATCCCCTTCATCTCCTTCCTTCCACCTTTCCCAGCATTAGAGCCTTCTCCAGAGAGCTAGGGTTGTGGGGTTGTTGTTGTTGTTGTGTTTTGCATAATGTGCCAAAGTATGAGCCTGGTCATTTGTGTTTCAAGTGAGCACTCTGAATTGATTTGTTTGATGATCCATTTTTTGTACATGCTTTCCTCCATTTATGTCATGCTGTGCACACATTGCTTTGGCCCCTACTTTTTTTGTGGTACGTTTTGCATTGTAAACCGCACTGCAGAATTCTAAGGAATGCATATTTTGGCATGGGTGCAGATTTTTGGTTAGGGTTAAGGTTGGATATCCAGGAAGACTGACATCAGCAAATGTTTAGAAAAAACCTGATTAGACAAATTCTCATTAGAAAGGGTGCCCATGCTGTCTCATCCTGTGACTGAATTTCTCATCCATTCCGAGTATAAATAACATTCCTTTATAATTTCTCATCTAGCCACTGAGTAAATTCCAAGATGCTTATTGTAGGTGAGCTTACCCTATTGAGTCCATTGCTGATGACAAAAGGGCCCCATTCAGTCAAATTAACACAAAAAGGGAGAATACAGATTATCCTTGACTTACAAGCATTCATTTAGTATCTGAATTTACAACAGCATTGAAAAAAAAGTAGTGATTTGCTTAACAATTGTGACAAAAAAGGTTGAAAAATTAGGTGTGACTCCCTTATCAACGGCCTTGTTTAGGTTAGGAACAGAAATTCTAGTTCCAATTGTAGTCATAAGTCGAGGACTTAACTGTGGCTGGTGGTATCAACAATCAATTTGATACAGCATTTAATACCAAATGCAGCAATTCCTAGAATGTTGACGGGATGAGCAGTGTACAAATGAAAAAAAAAAATAAGTTAAATAAATAAGTCACATATCCACAAGTGAAGACTTTCATACTTGAGGCTTCAATCTTTTAAATCGTCTTCATTGTTATTAATGCAGAAAAGGGGATAATGCAAATTAACATCTGGGGACAATTTGCATTACAAACAAAAGCAAGAATGCATTCCAGACAAATTGCTCCCACCCGCCTTTGATAATTAAGAGAGAGCTAATACAGTTATATTTCCCTTGACCTTGGAATATTTCAGAGTTATGTGAAAAATGAAAAGCAAAACCCAAAACAAAACAGCCACACAGACACATCCAAATAAAATTGTTTTAAGTAGCCCAGACAAGCAGTCTGGCTCGGGTTAAATCTAAATCTGTCTGAAGTTGCATAGGTATATGACAGTGATGGCGAACCTTTTCGGCACTGGAGCACGTGTGTGCGTGCTTTGCGCGTGCACACGCTTGTCAGGGCTGCAACACGGAAGAGGAACTGGCCAGGGGGCATGCGCGCACCAGAAAATGAACTTTTGGTTTCCGGGGCACGCATGCGCACCACCCAGCTAGTCTTCTGGTTAGTGGCCCGCATGTGCGTGCGACGATCAGCTGGCCGGTGCGCATGCTCATGCCGGAAAACGGAAGAACAGCTCTTCCAGTTTCCGGCACTGCCGCACGCATGAAGGGCAGCTGATCGTCGCGCACGCATGCGCGCCAGAATCCCAGAAGAACAGGCGACGCCGCGTGTTCCAGGTGACATGGCTCCACGTGCCACTTCGGGCACGCATGCCATAGGTTCGCTATCACGGGTATATGAGATAATACGGTACCAGAATGAATAAGTAATATTTTCCCCTTAGCATACGTTCAAGAGGGGGTCAAGAAAGTCAAGATGGCAGTTATGACCATGTGATTGAAGGCTCCTCTACTTTTTCATGTTTTGTTCCTCCTCACCCCTCCAAAAAATAATAAGGCAATTACATTCTGGTTTCTTTCCTTCCATAAGTGGCATTCACAAGTCCTTATTCCTATGTGTTTGCAATACTGTAAGGATATTACTGTACTAACTGGGTTTTTTAAAAAATAATAATAATCATTCAAAGAAAAATTTGACTGATACATAAGGGATGGGAAAAGTCTGTCAAATCTGGTTTCCTTCCAGTTCTCATTTTGTTCATTTCATCCCATTTTCACTTCTATTTGAATGTTTTCTAAAAGTTCTTGAAGAAAATGGCTCTCTTTGTAACATGCCTGTTTTGGTACACGGTCCTAACCTGCACATTTTTGCAAACACTTTTCCATAATTCTCATCAGAGAAACCAGTTCAGTAAATTGTGCCTGGGTTTTTTGACCATTTTTGCCACAGATGTTAAGTGAATCATTGGATTGGTTAAGTGAGACATGTTGTTAAGCGAATTCAGCTTCCCGCTCCCATTGACTTTGCTTGTTGGAAGGTTGTGCATAAGGCACTTTTTTTTAGTACCGATGTAATTTCGAACAGTCGCTAAACAAATGGTTGTAAGTCAAGGACTACCTGTACATCTGTGATTGCTTGAAGTATTTAACATGAAAGGATGAATTAATTGAACTTCAGCACTGCACGCTTTAATAGGTCTTTAGGAAAATAGGGCAAGTTTTTAATATTAGCTAGCAGCTTCATTCTCATCCCAGTTAAGCTGAAGTTCCTGATTTGCAATGTTTTCAGAGCATGTACTACATGCTGCTTTAATCAAAGAAAGTAACAGGAAGGATCTCAAATTGAAAAGCTTGTCACAAAGATTTAGAGTGATCATTGCTGGCCAAGTTATAGATTAACATTTCACTGATTCATACAATTAACCACCTACTAATTCATTCATGCTGAAGTGGCCTTAATTGCTCTGAAATAAGCTCAAGTAATAACATTTTAATGTGATGTTTAGACTGTCAGATATGCGTTCATATGTAAGTAGAAACGTTAGTTTTAATTTAGACTGGAACACGATCATTCTTTCAAGTGTGCTTTGAAGTGGGGGCTTATTTCCAAATAATTAGATCAAGTTGCCCAATAAATTCGTGTTTAGTTTTATAATTCTGTGTTTTGAGGTTGAGAAACACTGGTATGATTCACAATATCTGATTATGAAAACCAAATGTATAACAATCTTAGCAAATGAATGAAGAGGCTATCTGAAGTGAGGAAACAGTACCCTTTCCCAATAATTGTTTTCTCTATTCAAAACTGCCCTTCGAACTGCTTTTCTCATAAGATTCCCAACAGTATGAATTGCTGATCTGGTCATTCAATTATAATTTTCAGCTGGGCATAAGATGACAAGAAGCAGTTTGATTCATATTTCTAAACCATCACTTGATATTTGAAACTCTAGTAGAATTCCACTAGAATTCACACATCACATTCAGTTGTAACATGGTTTGCTAGGTTGTGGCTTACTCAATAAATACTGAACAAAACCTGCAGTTTATCAAATATCTACGTTTGGTTTGATAGATATAGACCCCAAAAATACATCCTCAAAATATGGTCACATTATTTATCATTATATTTATTTACAGATAGTCTTTGAGTTATAACCATTATTGAGCCTGGCAGTTATGATCATAAATCATGGCGGTCATAAGAGCAGTTCCTCATGTGACTGATTCAATTTAAAGACTTTTTTTGCAGTGATCATTAATCAAATTCCACTGTGGTTAAGCAAACCCACTATTTGTAATAGGATAGTTTTTGACAGAAACTGAAAGTAAATGCTATTTTCGGGCAAAAATATTGTAAATTGTGGTCACATAACTGCAGGGCACTGCAAATGGCCATACTTGCTGACCAGTTGCCAGCCACCTAAAATGTGATCATGTGACCATGAGGGGAGGCATTTAGAATCGGATCATAAATCCCTGAGGGGAGGGTCCATCAGAACTTCATATGGTTGCTAAGCAACCAGTCATAAGTCAAGACAATACTTATATTGCCTTTTATTTTGTACAACTCAAAGGGATATACATAACACCCTTGCTTCTCCCCTTACCCCCCTTGCTTCCCCCCCCCCCCCATAACAACAATCCTGAGGTGGGTTGATTGAGGAAGAATGACCAATCCAAAGTCACCCAGCTGGCTTCATGCCTATGTGAGGTCTCCTGGTTTCTATTTTGGCACTTCCACCACTACTTCAAACTGGCTCATTTGTGGCCTAGAATGATGAGTGAATCCAGCCCAAATGAGACGAAGATTATTATGTGAACTTATTTAATTATCTACAGCGACTCTCTTCAAGCTGGTGTCCTCCCGATGTGCTGGGATTTCAGCTCACCATATTCCTAGCAACCACAGCCCTTTGTTTTAGCTGATTTATAAAAGGAAATGGGGGGAGGGAGCCTGAATCACTTAAGACAGAAGATCATTGTTTCATTTCTTGCACTTTGCCTTGTCGACAGAAAGTGTTTTCAGAGTTAGTACCCTTCCCACTGACCAGTGTAAATGGTCTAGGCCAGGGGTGGGTTCCACTTACCTTCCCTACCAGTTTGCATTGCGATGGAAGTCGCGTCAGGGAAATGACCCTCTGCGCATGCGCAGAGGGTTCTTTGCCGGCTGCGGCAACCGGAGAACTGATTCGGGGGCATGAACAGCTGGCCATCGCTGCCGGTTTGGCGAACGGGTGCAAATTTCCGCCACCGGTACGGGCGAATCGGTCCGAACCGGCAGCAACCCACCACTGGTCTAGGCTGGTCTTAATGCCTATGAAGATTCTCAGTCGTTCAGGTCATGGTTGCCCCAAAGGTGTTTTTTCAAAAGGCAACTGGACTTTCTTGCTTTTTTCCTTGAAGACGTTTCTCTTCTCATCCAAAAAGCTTCTCTGGTTCAAAAGAAGACGTTTCTTGGATGAGAAGCGTAACATCTTCAAGGAAAAAACAAGAATGTCCAATTGCCTTTTGAAAAAACACCTTTGGGACTAAGCTGGTCTTAATGCTTCCACCAAGTTATAGGATACCATAAGATCCTATTGTTGAAATGTTCACATTTTCACTTACACAGCACTACCTCCTACAAAACATTGTCAGGCACAAATATTTGGGAATTCTGTGAGCGGCACACCCAATGCACTGGACAAACTGTTCAACCAGTACAATCCTGGATTACTTTATTCAGTTTCAGTGAACTTAAGTCACAACTAAATCTGTAGTCTATTGTGACCACAAAGTGAAACTAATTATTCTGAATTAAGGTGATGCAAATCTTGGAAAGTTGTTCCACTTTGAGGAAAGCTTGAACACCTCATCCTCTGGAAGCTGCTCCTCTGTGAGTGTCTACCGAGATTCTCAATCATCCAGATTATGTTTGTCCCAAAGGTGCCTTTTTCCAAAAGGCAACCGGACTTTCTTGGTTTTTTTCTTTAAAAATGTTTAGTTTCTCATCCAAGAAGCTTCTTCAGTTTTGAATGAGAAGTGAAACATTTTCAAAGAAAAAAACCAAGAACGTCCCGGTGCCTTTTGGGAAAAAAGCATCTTTGGGGTGCTCCTCAGAATAGGCCCCTTCTAAGATTGAACAAAAATATGTGTAATGCTTTGCTCTGCTTCTCAGCCCCTCTTCAACACAGCTTCTCTGGCCGTAGTTACCAAATTTTGACGAACAAGCATGGTGGGAGGTTCCATTGGTCTCTCCCAGTCCTATAATTTTTTGATTTACTTTCTCCACCATGCTGTCTCCAAGAAGATTCTTCTGACTTTAGCAAGTATGATGGAATGTACTCTGGATTCCCAGGAGGGGCTTCATTCCAGAAGACTAAGAGACAGTGAAGTTTAGATTGTTTGGTTGGGAGAAAGAGAGTTAAGACAGCCCCTCCTTAGCATTTCTCAGAGTATATATTTGAGGATGGAAGTAGTTGCTTTAGTTTGGTAAGATTTCTGTCTATCGGTGAGGAACAATAAAGGAAACTGCTTAGAAGTAATTCTACATGTTTTGGTTTTTGGGGCCTGACAGAGACTAAAAAGAGACAAGAAGCTCCAATGCAACATGAACGGCTTTGTGCAAATTGTGTGGTCTCTTTGCTTGACATCTCTTCAACATGAATCCCTTCATTAACACAACCTAGGCTTGCCTTGTAAAAGTCTACTCTGAAGTCTGTCCATCTTCTCCATTGATTTGCATTAGGGTTGGATACAGATATAATGCATTAATATACAACTGATGATGCAGTTCCATGTGGAATCTATTGAACAAGGGTATTCAAAATGTTCCAAGTATGGAATAGCCAATCTGATTCTTTGCAGCTTTATCTGAAACTCATAATATCATGGGAATTCCATTTCATGTTGTTTTGAATGTTTTATGATTGGCTTGTTCTTTTTTTAAACACCACCACCACCCAGCTATAAAAACTTAGAAAAGCACATTAGCCAATAAAACACCAGGCAAAGGGTTTATTTCTACTTCCATTAGCTGGAACTAGTTAAGGCAGAAGACGGGTGAGAAAGAATAAAAGCACACGTTCTAAGACAATGTCATCTAAAATAAAGACTGTTTCCTGCTGGAGTATGAGTTTATTGCTGCATTAAAAATCTGTTATGAGGAAGAACTCATTGGTTGTAATTTAATATATTTATCCATTGTTTTGTGTACATTTCACTTTCTGTCTGAATTACCTTTTGTGGTTCTACTTAATTAGTTTGTAAGGCACATAACTAAACTTCTCTCTTAAAACTTACATCAATATAGATTAGGGCTGCTGTTCCAAGTCACATTGTGGAAACAAAGGCTAGTAATGTATTTTTCATGTGGTTTGAATGGTATATATTTTTTCCTGCTTCCATTTCCTTCTTTCCCCCCAATATATATATATATTCATGCTCTTAGTCAACGTTCCCTCTGACATGGGAAATCACTGCGCGGCAGTTTGAAACTGCTGCGCGGCGATTCCCTGTCACGTGCACGGCCGCGCAGCAACGTTCCCTCTGACATGGGAAATCGCTGCGCGGCAGTTCAAAACTGCTGCGCGGCGATTCCGTGACGTGCGCGGCCACGCGGCCGCGCACCTTAGAGGGAACAGTGCTCTTAGTCCTTAACAAATACAATCTACAACATTTGTTACACATCTCTGCTTATATAGATTTTAGGTCATGCGTGATTGGTGTGATTTATTTATTTAATTAAATTGTAAAAAGTGTGTGTAGAGAAGATTTCCACAAGTTTGTAGCCTTCACCCACAGAGTAGATCAAAATTCTGTACAATGTCTTAAATCCAAGCCCATACATTGTGATTCTTTATAATGATTGTTATTTCAGTTTTCATGGTTTTTGTAGTCCTCTAAGATGGAAGGGATCTTAGAAGCAGTACTATAGTCTAGTAGTCCTTGATTTATGATCACAATTTCTGTTGCTAAGCAAGGTGTTAAATGAGTTGGTCTGATTTTACCATCTTTTTTGCTAAGGTTATATACGCAAACCACTGCAGTTGCAAAGTGAATCTTGTAGTTGTTAAGTGAATCTGGCTTGCCTCATTGACTTTCCTTGTTGGCTAGGAAAGTTGCAAATGGCAACCCCAGGACGCTGCAATACATGCTGGTTGCCAATCGCCTGAATTTTGATCAAGAGGTAGTGGGAATGCTGCAACTGTCATAACTTACTTTTTTCAATGTAACTTTGAAACAGTCTCTAAACGAATGGTTGTAAATGGAAGACTACATTTGAAAAGTACTTCAAAAGGCCATTCTGTCTGGTGCAGGAACTTTCAGACCCAACCTCTGAAGATCTCCAGAAATGGGAAATATATCTTTTTATGAGGCAACATGTTCCACTTAGATTTAGAATAACTTTATTGTCACTTTGAATGTACACTAATCGGCATACATTACAATGAAATTTCGTTGCATACAGCTCTCAAAAGGGTCTCTACCTCCAATATACACTACATAAAACATGACAAAATAAATAAATAAAGGCAAAATTATGCATATACCCACATGTATTATGACACAAAGAAACAATGCAGTCTAATTCGGATGTATACATGTACATAGCGAGAAAAACGAATCTTGCGAGTTTACCAGACGGATGGCATAGGGAACAAAGCTGTGACTAAACTTCTCTCTTGGTAGCCCTGCTAGAAATACTTTGAAACTTGTTGACAGCTCTCTCACTACATCCTTACTATATATGACCGCTACAACTAAAGCCTTGTTGTCTTTCTCAATCTGTAGCTTCACTTCTCTTAACCATATAGGAAATGTCTTGTTCTTTGAACTCTACTTCCTTTCTGCAATTTTGCTCTAAGAGCCTATTCCACTGCTGGAATGGGTAGATTTTATATTCCTTGTCTATTTATCCCAAGCTGTTTATCAAATATCTCCTTCAGATGTTTTAAGGCTTTAATCCACTCAGAGAGCTTTGATTCTCCAGGATGTAAAGCAGATTCTCTGCGAAGAGAAGAGATTCCTCGTCGCTCGCAGGGATCCGACTCCACGTTTGGCTCAAGGCCCAGCACCTTGCCTTGTTTCCCAGGCATGATGCTCGGGATTAGAATAGAATAGAGCTGGAAGGTACCTTGGAGGTCTTCTAGTCCAGCCTCCTGTTCAAGCAGGATCGCAGCCTGGATTTGGACTCCCCGACCCCATCCCACCCCACGGGAGGATGAAGAGCGCCACCATCCCCCAAGCAGGGGCACGCAATTCCTGGCCATCGGAGGTCGGCGCCTGGATTCCCCGTCTCCCCTTCTCCGCCTCCGCTCCAGCCTCCCAGAACAAAAGCGGCGGAAAGGCAGCGTGTGAACGCGGGGCGGGGAGGAGTCAAGGAGGGGGCGTGGCCAGCCAAGCCAAGGGACGTTTGGGAATGGCTCCTCCCCAGCCGCCCTCCCCCGAAGCGCAAACCCGGCGTCGCCGCGCCGCGCGTGTGGCGACCGGGCGCGCGGGCTGCAGCCGTAGTATTTAAACAGAGGCTATGAGGCCGGGAGCGGCAAGGACGGTCGACCCAGCTCACTCGGGAGGCAGAGAGATTGGGGAGGCGGGTGGGGACGGCGGCGGAGGGCAGGAGGAGGAGGAGAAGGAAGAAGAAGTGGGCGAAGAAGGGGATGAGGATGCTGGCGCCTCCATTGGCTCTCATACTCCTACGGTTACATGGAGGACGGGGCGCGGGAAAGTTGTAGTGGGGCGGCAGACCGTCCCTTCCCAAAGGCGCGAAGCAAATTCATCCTCTATTCCTGACTAGCATCGAGAGGCGAGAGGGAGCAGACGCCCCTTCCGAGCGGAGCCCTCCAAACTTTTCCGCCGCGCTCGCTCGCTCGCTCGCTCCTTCTCGGCGTTCTGAAGCGACCGCCTGCGCTTGGTGCGCCTCAGGCTCTCGGCCGCTTAATCAAAAGAAAGAAAAGAAAAGAAATTTAACGCCCGCTCTGCCTTGCCACCACCATGCCTTCCCTTCTCTTCCTCAGCTGCTGCTTCTGCAGCCTGGCAGCTTGGCTGCTCTTGGCCACCCCCGCCCCCGGCAGCGGCGCTCCGGGCGCGGAGAAGGAGGTGGCGGCGGCGGCGGCCGAGGAAGAGACCGCGCTCCGGGTGCTGGTGCTGCTGCCCAAGGACGACGCGTACCTGTTCTCGCTGGCGCGGGTCAGGCCGGCCATCGAGTACGCGGTGCGGAGCCTGGAGGCCAACGGCTCGCTCCTGCCGGCGGGCTACAAGTTCCGCCTTTTCTACAGCGACTCGGATTGCGGCAACCGGGCGCTCTTCAGTCTGGTGGATATGATCGCCTTGAAGCGGGAGTGGCCCGACCTGCTGCTGGGGCCGGTGTGCGACTACGCCGCCGCGCCGGTAGCCCGGCTGGCTTCGCATTGGAACCTGCCCATGATCTCGGCCGGCGCGCTGGCCGCGGGCTTCAGCCCCAAGACGGGCGAGTACTCGCACCTGACCCGGGTGTCTCCGGGCTACGCCAAGATGGGCGAGATGTTCCTAGCGCTCTTCCGCCACCACAAGTGGAGCCGCGTCCTGCTGGTTTACCACGACGACAAGGAGCAGCGCAGCTGCTTCTTCGCCGCCGAGGGGGTCCACCTGGTCTTCCGCGAGGCCGGCTTGCACCTGGACGACTTCGCCTTCGAAGAGAGCGGCAAGTACGCGGACGACGTGGTGCGCGCCATCCAGGGCGGCGAGAGAGGTGAGGGCGCGCGGGTTGAGGCGAGGGGGTGCTCCCGGCGGGATCGCTCGCAGAGTTTTATGCGTCGAGTAAGGTTTCCTAGCGGGGCTTCTGGGCTGCAAAACGGAGTGTCCGGTGAAACAGCGCGCAATCCAGGACGGGAGGGATCCCGAGGCCACAGCTCCACGCCGGATCCGTAGGTGGGGAGCGTGTGGATGGGACTTGAATCAAGGATCGGCGCGCAGTGAAGCACATGGCGTTGATCCGAATGAGCTCGGGAACCTGCAGCCCTCTCGATGGTTTAAGACTAGAACCCCCCTTCTGATACGCCAAGTGTTTTCGGAGTTGTAGTCCAAAACATCTGGAGAGCATCGGGTTGCCTGCGGTTCATCTCCATTTTAAGCTTCGTGCTATATTCATCCTGGGAGGGCGCCACCTCTAGCTGTATTTGCAGAGCTGGTTGCAAATATTTACTCAGAAGTAACTCGGACCGAGTTCAGTAGGTCAGACTTATTCCCAGGTAAGAGGACCCATAGCAATGGCAGCTTCTGGGCCTCTGACCTGTCCTTGCAAATTCTCTGTGGGGTAAGTCGGGCTCCTGGTAGGTAGGTAGGTAGGTAGGTAGGTAGGAAGGAAGGAAGGAAGGAAGGAAGGAAGGACTTATGAATTACAGAAGGCTGAAATATGAACAGAGATGCATCTTGAACCAGATTCAAAGATCTCATTCAAGTACACCTGAGAATTCATGGGATTCTCCTTTATCCTTCATCTGTCACTCTCTAGGGGTGCTACATGTGAAAAAAGTTTGCTTATCAGACTTAAACACAATATGGTGTATTAATTGGCAAGGTCTGTTTCAAAAAGAAGGAAAATGGAATTTATGACAAAAACAGGTAGCTGCTTTTTTTCACACTTCATATAAAGGTGTCTTGGTACCTAACCAAGGAGGAAACATCCAGTCAGTAGGAACATTGGTGCAAAACAGGAGCCGTAAAACTTCTACTATAGCAGTATGGGTATTATGAGAGAAGGAGTATAGCATCACCAGTTACATTTTTCTCCCAAACAAGGCACTTTCCATTGAATTCTCATTCACTGAATTCACATTAATGCTGTCACGTGCATGACCCAATGGGGTTCTTGATGGCTTGATGCCATATAGCATGTCAGACGGTAGTATGATGCCATATGATGCCACATAGTATGACAGACTGTAGTAGACTTGTCCTATGACATCAAGTCCTGTGTATCACATAGCCCATTAAGTATTCCTATTGGGTTGTGCATGTAACATCACTAATGTGAATTCAGTGAATGTGAATTCAATGGAAAGTGCTTTGCTTGGGAGAAAGATGTAACTTGTACACCTTAGCAACTTTGCAATTGTTATCAAGTGGAATAGTTATTCAAAAAAGGCTAGAGACTCAGCATGTCAAAATTTGTACTTGATATTAGTATTTGATTTACATATTTATATTTCATTTACATTCGGTTTAATATGTGTTCTGTTAGAGTAAGTAAAGAACATGAAAAATGTCTTCAATAGAGTTGTATAATTTGCCTTAAATTATCTTGTACCTATAATTTTCAAAATCCCAATCCAGCACATTTTTGTTTTACTTATCTCCTCCATTTAATTTGTCCACGACAGAGATAGGTGGTGATCTTTAATCAAATTCTCAACATGATTTATGAGAAAATATAAAAAAGCAATGCATGCTGATTTTCATGCATTGTTGCCATATCGTAGCTCCATCCAGTCGCCTCGACTCTACCCCAAATTAAGGGACTACACAGGGTCATAAAACGGAAGGGTTTTTTTTTTTGTTATATACCTTTTGTGTTTACATGCTTATAACATGAAGAGTGATCTCCAATAAGATTGGCTATTCATTCACTTGCTTGAAATTAAGGGTGCAGATAGATTATAATATTTATCCATTTATTTTTTTTAAAAATCACTGTTCCTGTATGCTGCTCCAATCATATGATTCTGAGCCATACAAAGTTGGAATTCTGGTTTATACTTTTTATAATGTGCCTGCATATATAGAGTTGGTACAATTCGAACTACAAATTAAGAAGCTCAAAAACACCAATCAATGGAGATCTCAGTAAATAGTTTCAAGAAGCCAATTCTTAAGAAGCCAAGTTCAATTCTATCTTTGTAAGGAGGATGGAGATAGTACTTTTGAGGTATTGTAAGGAATTGCAGTAAGATAATATACACATTCAAGTTGCTATAAAGTGCTGTGCAGATGTGTGTTAACTCCTTCGTGTACTTTTCCCTTTTATAGTGCATTTCCTAATGTTCCTGTAGCTTGGGAAATAATAGAATGGGAAATATTTGGAGCTGATCATTTAGAAAAGTGCTCTGGGGTTTATGTTAGCTTCATGTTAAACTATTACTTATGAGATGTGCTTCTCCATGACTACTATGAGTTTGATTGCACATAAGCAATGTTCAAATGGAAAATTGAGAATCCTAATTTATGGAGTTCCACTCTGAATGAAGTGTATTCGCCATTCATTTGACTGAATTTTTATTATGAATAATGTTAAGAAAACTGGTATATTTCTAATCCATTTCATAATGGATTCTGTTCATTTGTATCATTGCTCTCTTATTCGTTCATTAAATACCAGCATGCATGTTTGTTTACAGTTCTACTTAATAGCATTTAGATTGTACGAAACAAGTGGTTAAACATAAACAATTGCTATGAATTTCCACCTACAACAGAGATGGGGTAAGCCTATCACTGTCTCTAAGCTCAAACAAAATCCAGTCATTTCAGATAAAAATCCGCTTCTGTCTTTCTTTCCAAATTGTATTCATTTCGGAAGCTTACTTTAGAAGTGCATATTTTTTTCCCCTTTTTATTGCTTTGTTACACAAGTGGAAACCAGAAATGTTTGCACATTTACAAGAAATACACTTGGATTATGATCAGTAAGCGCCTTTGCTCCCTAGTTTACAACACAAGTGGTTGTTTGCAGATCCATATAGCTACAATAGCAATTTCCTGGAGATGAAATTGGCCCTTATGAGACAACAAGATAGTAAAGCTGTCTATCTCACCATGCCTCATCAAGAAGAAACCACGAAGTCCCAAGCAGAATCCTATATTTTTTTTAAAAAAAAAATGCTCCGGATGATCAGATAAGACTGAGTTAACTTCAAAGTTCCTTTCCTTTCCTTCCTGTGTTACCACCTCAGAATTCCTGTTCCTCCCTTTGCTGTCTTCTCCTATTTCCATTTACTGTTTATATTTGTCAATGAAGAAATGAGCAGGATTTCCCTCCATCTCTTCCTGTGCTTCCCTCTGGCAGATACAACAGTTTGTCTTTCCCCAAAGCTTAGCTCATTGTCATGTTATTTACCTGCGCGGATGTCTTGCCCAATCTGTTGCCATTCAGATGTGATGGAGGACATCTCATCTGTAGCAGGGCTGTGAAACGTGGATCAAGATGATGCCCAAGAGTACCTTCTGAAAATCCTATTATTATTATTATTTGCCTTTGCTTCAAATATTTCTTTCACAATATCAGTCTTTATTTTCCTCCCCCTGCCTCCGTTTTTCCTGTTTTTATTCGAAATAGGAAGTTGTTCTCTGGTAGGTCAGACATGGATGACTTTTGGACTCCTTTAGTTCAGGCAGGAGTAATAAGCGAGGAAGTCAGTGTTACAATAAATGGCGGATTCTGCTGGATTGTTCGTGGCATGGACTTGTCAACCGATTGCCTGAAATAATAACCGTTTCCAGAACAGCCCTATTATTTTGTTGCATCTGAAAACAAGGAGTAATCTTGGTTCACCTAAAAACTCAAGACATTTATTGAGGCATAAGCAACTAATGAAGTGGACTGTAGTTCACAAAAGCTTGTGCTGTAATAAATATGTTATTCTTTAAGCTCCCCGGGAGTCCTTGTGGTATTTATGAAATGTGGATCAAGTCACAAGGGTTGAATTCATAGCTGTCCTGTTAAACACACAGTTGCCCTTATGCGATCCTTCTCAGGAAATCTGTAAAGCATTGCAGAGAAGGAGCTCATATCTGTAAAAGGAATGTCCCAAACAAGAATATAAGAAAGTTGCAGTAGTATCTGACACATAGCTTATGCTCACTATATCCCTTGAGTAAGCCAGACGTTCCTTCCCACAACTAGTTTAAAGTGGTATCCACATCCATTACAATCTACAAAAGGTTTTATAATATCTGGAATGGATTTAAATTGCAGGTAGGCCTCAATTCACAACCAATTGTTTAGCAACAGTTTGAAGTTACAACTGAAAAAAGATAGACAAAATAGGCCAAGAAAAGCTTTGACCCTTCATACTTAAGTGTCTGGATGAAAGTTTTCCATTTCTGCGAAGTTTGAAGCTCAGACTATGGAATAATTGGACCACATTTCTAAACTTTTGCAAATATGACAGATCTTGGCAGAAGCAATGGTTGCCACTGTGTAGTTCCTCTAGAGCCGTGATGGCGAACCTATGGCACGCGTGCCAGAGGTGGCACACAGAGCCCTTCTCTGTGGGCACGTGTGCCGTCGCCAGCTGGTCTTCTGGTTTCCAGCACGCGCATGCGCGCAGGCCAGCTGGTCTTCGCATGTGCCAGAGCACCAGAAACCCAAAGACCAGGTGGCCGGCACGCGCATGCACACCGTCCAGCTAGTCTTTGAGTTTCCGGTGCTCCAGCACGCGTGCGCGCATGCACGTGCATTCCGGTTTGGGCACTCGGTGCCGAAAAGGTTTGCCATCACTGCTCTAGGGAAAGATCAAAGTTTTCAAATTACATCTGAATTTATCGTAGAATCATAAAATTAAAACCGAACTCAAACATAATCTTTGTCCGATTTCTGTTTGGGGTCAGATCTGCTAAAGCATTTTGATTAGCCAGTCTCTTTGTACACCTCCAAGGAAGAGGAACACAACTGCTTATGAGGCAACCAATTCTTGCCATAAGGAAATTCCCCCCGATGGCTGTATGGAATGTCTGTAATCTCAACTCATTGGTTTTGCGTGGCTTGCATGTCACTTGTATGACACTCCTTTAGGTATATGAATACTGTTACTGTACTGCCCCGTTTTCTCTTCTTCAGGTTAAACATATATAATTCCTTTCATTGTTCCTTATAGCAGGGGTCCCCAATCTCTGGTCCAATGGGCTGCAGTCCGTTCAGAACTGCGGCATGGAAATGGTGGGTAAGCACGCACATGCACAAAGCTGCATTTGTAAAAGAAACGTGCACAAAACTATCCCCCCCCCCCCTGTGCTGCCGCCTCTGCCGGTTCACCGAGCCAGAAAAATTGGAGACTGCTGCCTTATAGGATTTGGTTTCCAGTCTCTTCATTATCTTGATGGTTCCTCTCTGAACTTGCTTTGATTTGTTGATGCCCTTTTTAAGCTGCAGTGCCCAGAAGGACTGGCCAAGGCAGAGGAGAGTAAGACAATTACCGTACTTCCTGTGTTCTGATTCTATGCTCCTGCTACTGCATCTTAAGACTGCACTTGTCTGTTCAACTATATCACATGGTTCAAATTGTGATGTACAGAACACAACACCCAGATCTCTTTCACACATATTATTGCTAAACCATCCTACTTGGTTGTTTCATTTTTTTCTCCCCAGTTGCAAAACTTCATATTTCTCCCTGTTAAATTTTAACCTGTTCATTTTGACCTTGTGTTCAATTCTATCTAGTGTTTTTTTTAAAAAAAATCTTTTTCTCTTCTAAATCATTAGCCATTCTTCCTAAGTGATCTACAAATCTGGTGAAAATCCCCACAACTCCTCCATCCAGGTTCATTTGCAACTTTATACCACTTCGAACAGAGTAGTTTGACATTCCACTTGGGGCTGCTCTGATCTTGATGTGCTTGGTGGACTGTTTGATGGAGTACTCAGTTGGTGTGATCAGTCAGATAGGAGTCCATCTAATAGTTGGATCATATAGTCCATATTTTGCCATTTTATTAATGGGAATATTCACAGGATGATGATGATGATGATACCCATTCAGTTGTGTCCAACTCTTGGCAATTCTATAGGCCAGGTCTCTCCACATCTTCCAATCTTGCACTTCTATGCTCTGGCTGGTGTCAGCTTTGATGGTCTCCAGCCACTGTGTTCTTTGGTGGCTTTTCCTTTTACCACTAACTCTTCCAAGCATAATTTCTCCCTCCAGTGAATTCTCCCTCATGACATGGCCAAAATAAGCAAGATGCAGTTTTGTGGGGGTTTTTTGCCTTCCGGTGACATGTCTGGTGGATATTCACAACATTTTATCAAACGCTTTGCTGAGATCCCCTATATTCAGAGCATATCCTAAGATAGTAACTTGTTCAAAAAAGGAGATAAGGGTAATCTGGCATGCCTTGTTGGTGACAATCCCATGCCAGTTTTATAAATAGCCATTCTACCCAAGTGCTCACAAATATGCTGTTTAATAAACTGCTTGAGGACTTTAGACATCATACTGACAGGCCTATAATTTCCTGATTCCTCCTCCTCCTTCCTCCTCCTTCCCTTTTCATGAGCCGAGGTGGCGCAGTGGTTAGAGTGCAGCACTGCAGGCTACTTCAGCTGACTGCTAGCTGCAGTTCAGCAGTTCAAATCTCACCGGCTCAAGGTTGACTCAGCCTTCCATCCTTCCGAGGTGGGTAAAATGAGGACCCAGATTGTTGGGGGCAATAGGATGACTCTGTGAACCGCTTAGAGAGGGCTGTAAAGCACTATGAAGCGGTATATAAGTCTAAGTGCTATTGCTATTGCTATTCTTCAGGCAGGGACAGTAGTCTTCTGGGTCCTCACCAGTTCTCCAGAAGTTACCAGAGATTACAATTAGTGGTTTTGCAATCATCTCAGATAGTTTCTTTGATACCCTAGGATATAATTCTTTTTACGACCTTTCTTACCACAGCTGTTAAATGAGTCATTGCAGTTGTTAAGTTAATAACACGATTGTTAAGTGAAACTGGTTTCCTCATTGACTTTGCTTGTCAGAAGGTCGCAAAAGGTGATCACATGACCCCGGGGACACAGCAACCGTCATAAATATGAACCAGTTGCCAAGCATCTGAATTTTGATCACGTGACCATGAGATTGTTGCAAGGGTCATAAGTGTGAAAACTGGTTCATAAGTCACTTTTTCAGTGTTGTTGTAACTTTGAGCGGTTCACTAAATGAACTGTTGTAAGTCAAGGACTACCTGTATATCTTCAGTTCCATCCCAAGACATTGTATTATATTAAGTGGAATAACCTGGGGGAAGTGGATTTTTTTTTTTTTACTGTTGTTTTTCAAACTAAGGATAGCTTCTTCTTGACCTAAACCATTCCTTTTGTTGATCTACTTTCATATTTCTTAGGACTCAGCCTTCTTTTTAAGGCCTTTGGTTCAAGGAATGTTAAAACTCCAGGCGCCTACCCAAAAGGAAATGTTGGAGGGACAGCAAAAAAATGTGATGCTTAACCTTTCATTCTTTTATAGTGATGTTGCTCAGAGTGAGGGTCTGAGGGATGCTTCCTTTTGGCACTTCTGAATAGGGAGTTTTTTTCCCCCTGTCAGTCTGCAAGATCCCACAAAGTATTAATAAATAACAAAAGTATTTTGCGGAAACTGAGTGGTGACATGGTGCACATTTAGGAAAACAAACCAGCAAGAGAGGGGACAAACAGCATTTTACAGCTTCATATATAGCAAAATAAAATATGTGCACTTAACGTTAATGACAACAACTTCAAATCAAGTTACAGGTGCTGATAGCAGATCTTAGGTTAAGCAAGGGTCTACCTTGCTTAATACTTGTATATTTCTTTTACAGTACTGCCCCAATCAAAATTGGACAGTGGATGGGGTACACAACAAAACAAAAATGCAACATGAAAACAAGATACAAACGAACCAATAAACCACCTGATTAACCAGGATTTCTGTTAATGACCAGGCCAGATGGGCAGAATTGGGTTCAGCAAGCCATTGCCCAATTGATCCTGGTGCTGAACATCAAAGGGCTCCCAAAGGAATAACCACCACTTTCAGGTGGACCTTGAAGTCTCTTAGCACCCAATGCAACAATTTCAAAATCAGGCTCCTTCTGACTTGGTGGCATTGTTCCCTGAAGGATTTAGCCAGTGCTTTTTGTACCAGCTGTAGCTTACAGGTTGCCTCCAGTGGCATTCCTATATTTAGGACACATCACTCTAGTCTAGTCCAACTAAATGATGAACAAGATATGACTCTTATTGTCAGATAGGATCATAAATTGGTGCACCAGCAAAGCCAGAGAAAGCCTTTCCTTGCTGTTGCTTCTACTTGTTGCTTAAACAGGTGAGAGTCCAGGAGAATTCCAAGTCACTAATCCACTATTTTACTATTCATAGTAACTACCAAGACTAATATTAATAGATCTTTTTGATGTTTGTTGACAGCAAGCAACTTCATATTGGCTTCATATTTATTCTGGGGTTGTTTTGCTTCAGCAAGATTCTCATAGCTTCAAACTCTGCTTTAGCTGATCCTTCAGCCTACTAGGCCAGGGGTCTCCAACCTTGGCAACTTTAAGACTTGTGGACTTCAACTCCCAGAGTTCCTCAGCCAGCTTCAACTCTGGGAGTTGAAGTCCACAAGTCTTAAAGTTGCCAAGATTGGAGACCCCTGGCCTAGGCTGTTCAACTTAAATGTTATCAAAGTCATCATATTTTTACCAGATAAATTGTCATATAGTTAACCATGTTAAGGCCAAGCAACTTGGAGTCACTGAGCTGACAAGTCACCAAAGTTTTTACTTGGGAGAAAACAAGTTCTAACAACCTATTTGGAGATCTACCTCATCTTTTTCCAAAACCTACTTTTCCTTTGGCCATGCCTTTAACCGTGGATATAAAAACTGAACAAAGCAGATTATAGTAGTGTTAATGTCTATATATCAAGGAGGTCCTAGATTGCAATATATTAAAATCTTAAAATAAAATACCTGCATAACTTGTTTTTTTTTTTTGACTTCCTTGGAAAAGAAATACAGTAGTAGGAAAATATTCCCTCTCCTACTGCAAAAAAAAACAACAACCCTTGAGTTTAAACATTACTCAGGAAGTCTCAGCATATGCAGCAATGGTGATAGCATTTGTTCATAAATTGTCTGGATAAATAGATAGCTAGACATCCGAATAAAGACTTTTAGAGAAGATCTGCTAGTGATCTTGATATGTGCAACTATTTCAAACCTATCTTGGAGGTACATAGAAAAGCAACTGCTGAAGAATTATTATCTAGGAAGACTTGTGCATGAATAAATGGAATCTTCATCTAAAGAAAATGAAAATATTCTTTGAGGCAATACTATATCTGTTAGTCTGAAAAAATGTGCTGAGCAAATAGTGAATGGCTTCACACTCTCCTTTAAGAATTGCTCCCAAATACCCAGTTGGCTGGTATGGCCAAAAATGTTTTTGTCCACTTTAAGGCTAAGTAAATTTCTGGGAAGAGATTGTGACAGCTTGAATCTGTTTTGAATCTGTCAATTTAAGGTCTATTTTTTTTAGAGCTGGGAAGAGAAATCGTTTTCTGTGTCCCTTAAAACTGATGTAGTCTGACACCAGCAGCATTTATATGGATTTTGTTTTCAGTCCATTATCTTTAACTCTTGGAATGAATTGGAAGTGCAAATTTCATGCTTTGAACACCATATCTGAGTTTTGAATCTTCCCCCTTCTTTGTTTTTATTTCTGTCACATTTTGTCAAGTTTTGCAGAGCTTGAAAGATCAAACATTATTTTCATTCCTTTGATATAGGTTTATATATTGTTAGATTTACAGTGTTTTCAACCTTTTGTTTATAAACTCAAGGCAGCATATATAATATTTCCATCCATTGTTCCCCACAATAATCTTATAAATTACTCTGAGAGAAGGGAGCTGGCCCAAGTCATCCAGAAGCTTCCATGATTAAAAACCTGGTTCATCCCAGTGCCAATCTATTAACTTCACTATTACACTGGACTTGGTTAAGACATAGATCAGAGATCACTAAGCAATTGTGCACTTAAAGATTAAATTGGAAAAGAGAAATTCTGAAAGAAGGCAATAGAAGAGCATTTCTATACAGATGCCAAAACAATCTACATGCTGTGACAGGAATCAAGCTGAATTTCACAGAGTTGACTTTTCTAATAAGATTATTTATTATTATTTAGTTGTACCTTATTTTTTCTTATTTTTTCCCTTCCCCCACACCTCACCTTTCCTCTCCCAAGATCTTGATTATTTCTGCCTAGCTGGGAAATATCCTTTTCTGCCTGAAACCCCAGAGAGTCGCTGCTGGCTGGATTATACTGGGCAAGGGAGGCTGAGTCGGGTCAAATTTTGAGTCGGTTCTGAGTCGGTTATGTTTACTGGTTATGTTGGAATCCTAAATCCTAGGCAGGTTTAAGGTGCATGGACTTCCAACTCCCAGAATTCTCCAGCCAGTCCTCCTTTAGGTGTATAGCTGGCTTTCATAAAATATGATATGTATATATGATAAATGTAAATTAAATATAATGTATAATATGCATTTATATTTATATATTACATTACATTATATATGTTGTGTGTGTGAATTCAGAACAAAAATTGTTCCAAATTCTTCATTTCTTTTAAGCAGATTTGCAGTCTGATTATTATGAGACTTTTTCTGAATCTTGCGCACCATCTAGCCCACTAATGATGAACCTTTTGGGCTTGGCATGTCAAAAGTTTGGAAAATGCCTAACACGACTCTGTTGGCATGTCACACCCTTCTCCAAAACAAAAGAGAAACAGTTCTTTATCTCCCCTCCATCAAGGTCACCCCAAACAGCGGCATTCAGTGACAATGATGAGGCCAGCCCTGGAGTTCAGGGCCAGGCCTCGACTTCAGCCCAAGCACCACCACTGCCACACAAAAAGGCCGCTTCATTGCCGTTCCCAAGGAGCACAAGCCTTGGGGAACAACACAATTGCCCCAATGGCCCAGTGCTCCCCAGGATCTACCATACGCCTCTTATTTTCAGATTGTGTTATCTCTCTGTTGAAGGCCCCTGCAGCCTACCAAAGGCTGCTTCAGGTTGCACAAGACCTTCGTTCTTGAAGCAGCTTTAGAGAAGAATGCTCTTCCATAGCCTCTGCAGTTTCCAAAAACCACATGAAAGCACAACCCATCGTCATGTAATTTTTGGAGCCTCCATAAGCCACACAAAAGCACCCTCCATTCTCTTGTGGCCTCCACAGCCTCCAAAATCACATGAGAATGGAGTGTACTCACAAGAATAGTTGGTGCCAGGTGTTGGTAAATGCTGGGATATCACTCAAAATGTTGTGACATGTTGCTTTTGACACATGTATCATGGGTTTACCATCACTGCTCTAGCCAATGCTAAGCACTTTAAATGCTTTTAAGTAATTAAAGTCAGATCCATGCTGGTCACTACATGGACAAGTGAAATCCATTTGGACCTGCCCTTGGTGATCCACAGCTCTTTTAATGAGATTCCAATGAGATTCCTTTGGTAGGCTGCAGGGGCCTTCAACAGAGAGATAACACAATCTGAAAATAAGAGGCGTATGGTAGATCCTGGGGAGCACTGGGCCATTGGGGCAATTGTGTTGTTCCACAAGGCTTGTGCTCCTTGGGAACGACAATGAAGTGGCCTTTTTGTGTAGCAGTGATGGTGCTTGGGCTGAAGTCGAGGCCTGGGCCTGGACTTCAGGGCTGGCCTCATCATTGCCACCAAGTGCTGCTGTTCAGGGTGGCCTTGATGGAGGTCTTGATGTGTGTGTGTGTGTGTGTGTGTGTGTGTAAGAGAGAGACAGAGGCAGAGACGGAGAGACATGCCAGCAGAGTCTATCCACCTTATTCATTGCCTTTCCTTCTTACCAAACTTTGCCAAACATGGTTGTTTTTTCTAGTCCATCATCTGCTTATATCACAGGTCCAAAGAATGCAAATTTCTGGAACAGTTCATCTTTATTAGTATTTATTTTATTTTAGTACTTGCATAAAATCAGGTGCTTAATGTTGGTTAACTTAGAAACTGCCATCCTGTAAAACTATTGGTGAAAGTTGGCCTTTCATTGACTGTTTTTTTTTCACATTTAATATCCCGGTGTTGTCAATGCCCTTTGTATAGCTGTGAATTAAAAACAAAAACAAAACAACTAGAGGACCGTCTGTGTCATTGTCTCCAGTTTTTCAGAAATTTGACAGTCTGTTCCTGATCTTTGAGGAATGGCTTCTTATCTCTGTTTTCCATTTATTTCCACCAGTTGTGATCATGTGTGCCAGCAGTGACGCAATACGGAACATCATGTTGGCTGCACATCGGCAAGGAATGACCAGCGGAGATCATGCTTTCTTCAATATTGAACTTTTCAACAGTTCGTCATATGGTAATGTAATTTCTGTCTTCCACTGGATTGCAAGATTTTTCTAAACACGCTAACAATTTTAGTGATGGTGTCGGTTTTTAAGCAAGCCATTGTAACCTTTCAAACAAGCATTTGAATTATGACATTTGGCAAAAAAAAAAAAAAGTAAGTAAGCAGATCCATGGTTAATACAGTGGAAGTTAATTTTGTTCATGGTTGCTTCCCGTGCTGTTTTCAGAAAACTGAGCTATTCTGTAAAATGGTTTACTTTGAGAAACAGTTGTTTGTCTGAATCCTCTGTGAACTCTTATAGCTGAACCAGTCTGGTTGTAAGGTCCTGCCTCGCCAGCCTTCTCAAGAAAGCAGAACTCTTGAAACAATTAACATTTCAAAAGGAACTTTTATTGGAAGGCAGTGATAGCAAAGAGAGTGTAGGCAGGATCTGAAGTTTCCCCGCTCAAAGTGTTAGATTAAACTGCTACAAGCAAAGCCCCTCCCAGTGTCCAGTTCAACATCCAGCCAATACCAAGGTGGGAAGATGTTTTGAGAACCTCAGGCAGAGAAGGTGATAACTGTCATCTCCCAGTCGCTTTGGTTTCGCTTTCTCCGGTGGTGAGATAACGCAGATGGCTTAGAGCACATTCCTTTCTTCCTCCTAGGATGACCTGAGGCACATTCATTCCCCCCTCCCTATTCCCCACAAGGTACAGCAAAGCAAAGCGAAGAATCCCTCCCAAGCCTCCCCCCACCCACCAGAATGGTAGCGTCCCGGTAGAGAACTATGGGACTTGATACTGGTTTTGAATGCGCATTACTGTGATGCAAGACACTGCATCACACTCTGATTGACTGAGGCATCATTTGGTCTTCTTAAACTATAAGATGTTATAAAAGGTCCACCAGATAAGCTTAACTCGTAGTTAACTGGGCACAACTTTTCCATTTGCTTGGTAGCAATATGCAAGTGATTTGTGATTGTCTTTCAACTTTTCAATTTAGCCTGTACTCCTGGACTTTCATTGTGGTCTCCTCCAGATGCTAACCAGGCCTGATCCTGCTTAGTTTCCAAGCCAAGAGAAAGGCAGGTGATGTCATCTGCTGAGACCTAAGTTAACACTGATTGATTGATTGATTGGTTAATTAATTGCCATCAAGTCAGTGTTGATTATTAGCAACCACATAGATTGAGTCTCTCCAGAATGATCTGCTCCAACCTGGCCAAGAATTTCCAATGGGGACTCATCACTGTTGTAATCAAGTTCATCTGTCCTGCTGCTGGTTGTCGTCTTATCTTTCCTTCCACTTTTCCCAGCATTGTGGACATCTCAAGAGGAACCAGGGCGCTTTCATAGCATGTCCAAACTTTATTACCGTATTACCGTCTGGGCTTGTCATTTGTGCCTCAAGGGATAGCTCTAGATGAATTCCCCCTGTTCTCCTGTAATGGTTTGTGGGAATAACCTTGGGAGACAGGAGGAAGTGATGGTCAGATAACAGGTCAGCTGCTGAGCCCGCAGAAGGAATGGGAACATGGCAAATGTCTCAGAAGGGATCCTCCCTGGTTTTATGGAGCATAAAGATGAGAGGGAACAAATGTACTTTCAGATTTTCAAGATTCTGTTAATGAAACCTTGGGATAAAGATAGAGCTAATACTTCTGGGTAGGTTTCTTGTCTGGACTACCTTACAAGGCTGACATTTCCAGATGTGTTTTAATTTATTTCCTTTCATTTCAGCCAGCATGCCTAATGGACATACTGCCCAGAAATAATGGGAAACATAGTCAAACACATCTGGAGAGCACTGAGTTAGGGAAGACTGTATTGTATGTAATGAAGCAAACTTTGAAAGTCACACTGGCTACTCATAAAAACCTTGATCAGAAAAGCACCATTTGTTCTTTTCTATTTGCTGTCCTCATGCTGAGAATTATAACTATTTCGCCCTTTAATATCTTGTTTGGGTTATACTTCTTAACTTGCATTACTGGAAATTAGCTGAGTGTTCGGCGAAAAAAATAGTTTAAATATTTGAGTTTTGTTTCATTTTTACTAGTTCCTTCTTTTGGTAGTAAGTTTCAGTGGAGCGATATCCATGGTGCAGTTTAAGGAGAGAGACCTGGTCATTTAAGAAATAAAACTTCACTTGAAATAGTGTAGTTGCACAGGAATTCCCCGAGGTAGCATGTTTAGATGCAGGAAGAAATTGCCATCTAAGCAAGTGTGTGTGCGGTTTGTGGGTCTTGCAAGTTATTTAATGGACAATGTCCAAGGCTTGACTTTAGTGTTTGGCTTCATTGAAAGTTATTTCTAGGAAGTGAGCTTGTTTGTTTATGTATGTATTTATTTATTTATATCGTATTTATAAATTACCCTTCATTAAAATATATCACAAAAATGTGTGTGTGTGTCTCTGTGTTCTTGTATATATATAAATAAATTTCATACCTATGCGACACCATTACTTTGAGAACTTTGCAAAATAAATACCTTAGAAAAAAAAATCATAAATTAAAAAGCAGTGAAAATACACTTTGGTATAAACCTACCATCTTAAAATGTCCGGGCAAATAATAACAAATTGATCAAAGCTGAAGTGCTTGAAAAGACTGCTTTAGTTTTGCTTCTGTAGAACAGGTGTTCTATTAACATTTTGTCACAACCAAGAGAGCTCTCTTCCTGTCTGATAATATGTACCAGCTGAACCATTTTGGTTAGTGGTTAAGGCAGCAGGCTAGAAACTAGGAACCTGGGAGTTGCAGTCTTGCCTTGGATATCAAGCTAGCTGGGTGACTTTGGGCCAGTCACACACTCTCAGCCCTAGGAAGGAGGCAATGGCAAACTACTTCTGCAATCTTGCCAGGAAGATACTTGTCCAGATAGTTGCCAGGAGTCAAAAGCAGACTTGATACCCCAATACTGGCTTAAATACGCTTTATCAAGGCAATTCTATATGCCATATGTTCTTGCAGTCCAGTCCTAAAGCTACTAGGTCACTGGATACTATAGCCATACTATAGTATGGCTATAGTATGGACCAGGCTAAACAGTTGTCCTGGAGAAAAACCATGTAGCGCCACCCGAATTACTTGGTGACATTGGCTCCAAGAGTATTGCTGAGTTACGCAGCTGATATTTTTCAACTCAATGGTCTCTTATCCCAGTCAAATGATTAAAAGTGCTATTTTTCTTTTGGAATAAATAAGCTTGGATTTTAAAACAATGCTTAGTTAATATAGAGAGTCCTTGACTTACAACCACAGTTGGGTCCACAAGGTATGTTAAGCAAAGTGGTTGCTGAGTGAGTTGTGCCTAATTTTCTAACCTTTTTTTGCTGCAGTTGTTAAGTGAATCATGTGGTCATTAAACAAATCCAGCTTTCCTCCTTCACTTTGTTTATCAGAAACTGGCTGGGGAAAGTCATAAATGATAATCACATGATCACAGGAGGCTGCAACGATCATAAATACATGCTGGTTGCCAAGCACCCAAATTTTGATCATGTGACCAGGGGATGACGCAATGGTTGTAAATGTGAGGGACTGGTTGTAAGTTACTTTTTTTAGTGCTGTTGTAACTTCAAACGGTCACTAAGTGAGTGGTTGTAAGTTAAGGGCTGCCTGTAAATTGCAATGCCTTGGGTGTTACATGTTATGTCAAGCCATAAACTGGTTGGGTTCACATATTTATTTTACTCCAAAAACAGCAAACCATATTATGATTTAGCATGGTATAAATCCAGAAATGAGTTCTCTAAAATGCTTCTCATTACTGTATACAGACTGGATTTTTGAGTTTACAGATGTTTGTGGATATAGTCTTGCAAGCTTTGGAGTGCATGCTTTTTTTTGAGTGACCGAATGGACGAAAGAAATAGGAATAGTAGGAGAATGGCAGTTGCAATATGGTTAACCATGTGTCAGCATTAGTTTGTGATTCTGTAACTAACAACTAGTGTAATGAGTTCAGGTGACACATTATTTCAGCAATAGTCAGGGGTGGGTTCCTACTTACCTTGCTGCCGGTTCGCTCCCTCCCACGCCTTGTGCGCGTGCCTTGTGGGCGCGGGCACGCCTCGTGCGCGCGCGCATGCGCAGTAGGAAAAAATCCCCCCAAAATCCCCAAAAAATAAAAAAAAAGCTGAAAAAAAGATGGTGACCGCATGCACAGTGCCGGAAGTCGGCTTCTGCGCATGCTCAGAAGAGAAAACATAAAAATAAAAAAAAATTTGAGGAAAAAAAAATCGGAAAAAATTAAAAAAAAAGATGGCAGCCCCCACAGATCGGCACCAACCGATCTGGTTCGGTGACGTCATTGTGACGTCGCCAGCGGGCCGCTCCCAGTTCAGGAGAACCGGTCCGAACCGGGAGGAACCCCCCCCCGGCAATAGTGCATCTAAGCATTCGTTCAACGTTTGCATACCTTCTTTTCTAAGTGGTATCTCATGGTCATTCATAATCATGCTCTTTTACAAAAAAATGAAAATAAAAATAAAAAATTCAAAGCATAAAGACAAGAAGACAAGATGAAAGAATTCATACCGTAATATTTTGGTAGTGAAATTATGCTTTCTGTATAACTGCATCTTTATTTCTCACACGGCTGGCAAGGTTTCCACGTCCAGATTAAAGTTATACATAATAAGCTAAGAACAAGCATATAGTTCTGCAATACTAGGACCTATTGGTTTGTTGTGAGCTTTGCTGCCTGCTCATATGGTCTTCTGTCTTAATAGAAAATAGCTCACATGAAAGAATGTTTGCAATAACTGCATTGGATCTGCCCATTTCTGGCAGTTGATGTAAGACACAGCTCTATCACATGACAGGCCTTGCTAGTGAGAATTATTTTAATTATGCATTTGATGGATTATAGGGCCACCCAAGTCAAACAATGTGACTCTGGGTGGCGTAGAGCGAAAAGCAAACAATAAACCAAAGAAATAACCACATAACTTTCAAAACCCTGGCCAAAATATAAACTGATGGCCAAACATGATAATTAAACAACCCAAAGGAGACTCCATTCAACTGGATCCAAACACCTAAAGAAAAAGCCAGGTCTTAATAGCTTTTCTGAAAGCAAACACAGGTGGGGCTTTTGATGTATTGGAGGCAAGATCATGCCAGAGCACAGGAACAGCCACCGAAAAAGCAACATTGTAAATTCCATGAGATGACAAAACCTAAAAGAGAGATCCCGTAGCACAGGGGTGTCAAACCCGATCGCCTCGCGGACTGTTTCGTGACGTATCGGGATGCTTTTTGCCCTTGCGGAGTCGGGGTGGGCGTGGCCTGCGCGGGCCATATGCGGCCTGTGGGCCACCAGTTTGACATGCCTGTCGTAGCATATCCTTCCTAGAGAGCGGATGTTCTTGGGAGAAGGAAGTCCCACAGGTAACCTGTTTCTATGCTGTGTAAGCTTTAAAGGTGACAACCGGCAGCTTCAGTTGCATCCAAAAGCCTGCTGGAAGCTGATAGAGCTTATAGAGTAGCTGTGCCACATGGGTATAAATGAACTGTGCCCATAACTACTTTACCACTGCTTTCTGGACCAACTAATAGCTTCTGGGTGTGATCTTCAGGGACAAGGAACCCACCTCAGAGATTGGAGGTGAACCAATGTCCTCCACTTCCAGCTCCCTCAACCAGTCCAGAAGGATGCCATGGTTGATGATATCGAAGGCCACTGAAAGATCAAGCAGAGGCAGGATGGGCAGAGGCACAGCTGTCTATAAAACATGGCGCACTATATTTTGGAGGACCATTAAACCTTTTTGAGCTTTCCATTTCAAAGAATGTTGAGATTCTGCCATGGCCAGTAGAAGTGGTGTGGTAAAATTTCAGTGTTGTGGATGGATCAGAGACCTAACTTTCTTTTTCAGCTTGAATGGGATAAGGTTTAATGGTCTTCAGAAGTACAGTGCAGCTATGAGGAAATATCTTAATTTTCTCCTCAACTGTGTATTTGAAACTAGGAAGAAAGCAAGGGATTATCCTTGACTTCATAATAGAACAAGTACTCCATTATCCAGATATTCTCTCTCACACTTACCCTGACTTGACCTGGGTGGGATAATACTTTGGCAATAGGAACAAATGACTGTTTTTCATACCTGGCCTGCTGATTACAACCTCAGTTCATTCTGTTTTGACACTTGAATCTTGGTATTTTTAGACATGTCTGGAGTTTTATGTCCAAAGGTATTAAAGAGACAGTGTGACCTTTTCTCTTAATTTTTTTAAAGGACACTTTATCCCCATATTAAACTCAAAGCCTCTTCTCTGTTTTTTTCTGATTTTTTTTTAAATGCATGGCCATCCACTGTCAATCCTGTATTTTATTTTGCTTAATGTAGGAAACAATACACAAGGATTTTCCACTAGACTGAAGATAAAAAGATGGAATCATTTCCTGTTTTTTTCTATTTTTTTTCTTCTTAATCAGAGCAATTTAACCTTCTAACCGCCCAGAGTCGCCTTTTGGCAAGATGGGCAGCAAATAAATTAATAATAAATAAATTTTACAAGGTTAAAAAAAAACCCCAGATTTACAGCTCACAAGTTTTGTTCTGGAATTCTGACAGTGCCTAATATTAAATCATCCCATAATTTGTCATTTTTGATCATTCTTTTCTAATCCTAAAGGATATGTATGCTCCTTTCCATTCGTATTTTCTTTTCATCCTGAATTTTCTGCAAATAATTATCTTTCTCTTTTGAAGTCTTTAAACAATTCCTTTTCGATGTAACTCTTTATTTCAGGAATCCGTATGAATTAATCTCATAGGAGATAATGACAGTTAAGAAACATGTAAGAGCTTTTAATTGCATTGAGGTGGATTGAAGATGCACCAGCTTAAGTTAATACAATTAAAATATATTTAGATGTACATGGATTCTGCTCCTAGAGCAAGAAGGGGGAATCTCTGGCCCAGAGGTGGTGTTCAGCCGGTTCGGACCGGTTTGGGCGAACCGGTAGTGACGACCTGCGGGTGGGCCCGCCCCCGCCCTCCCACCCCAGCGCTATGCCGTCCTATTTAGGCATGTTTTGAAGCCGCGTGCGTGACTAAAGCGTATGCACGGTAGGTCACGCGCTTGCGTGGAAGGGGGCGCTCACATTTGCGGTAGGGAACCGGTAGTGAAGGTAAGTAAATACCACCTCTGCTCTGGCCTATAGGCTGAATGCCATGCAACAGAGTTCCCCATCTAGGTACTTCTTGGTCCATCTTTGCTAAATCCTATCCCATTCACTAAAGCTAGAAAGGACAAAAATAACTGTATTCTCTGTATAACTAACAGAACTGATGAGACTTTTTTTCCCCACTGGCTGGTTTTCAGCATCTCTCCCACTGATGTGAATTGTTTGAAAGACTAATTGTCAGGGAGAGGGACATTTTCAAAGAAAATGTTCAAATGATCATGGTTCAAACCCCTTGAAAGATCACCTCTTCCTACTTGCTCACTGCAACTGGACATTAAAGTAGCCTCCGTTAGTATCAAAAGGAGGGTTTTTAAAAATCATTTTAATGCTGTTGAGGATGGCTATGCAGCTAGTCTTTGACTTGCAACCATTTGTTTAGCATTCAGAGTTACAACACACTTAAAAAAAAGTGACAGCCAGCCTTCGTATTACAATAGTTGCTGTCTCCTCACAGTCAAGTGATCAAAATTCAGGCGCTTGGCAACTCGCATGTACTTACAAAGGTTGCAGCATCCTGAGGTCATGTGATCACTATTTGCAACCTTGTCAGCCGGCTTCCAACAAGCAAAGTCAAGGCGAAAGACAGATTCACTTAACAACTGTGTGATTCACTTAACAACTGCAGCAATTTGCTTAAGAACTGTGGCAAAAAAAAGGGGTAAAATTGGCACGAACTCCCTTAGCAGTTGCCTTGCTTAGCAATGGAGATTCTAGTCCCAATTGTGGTTGTAAGTCAAGGACTACCTGTATTCTAGAGTTTATTTGTGCAGAAGGTGTCTTTGTGAATGGATTCTCTGTGTGGCTGCAGGGAACACTCCTTGGGGACCCTGAAATGGTCCCATCTACTTTACAGCCGGCAGAGATTTACTTGGAGCAAATTCAAGCTTTAATCTGAAACCAGTCCCTAGCATTTCCCAATATACATTGTGTTATCAGGTACTTCTTGCTAAGCAGAGCAACACATGGGAAAACACAGTCAAAGGAGAAAAGAGCCGAGGTGGCGCAGTGGTTAGAGTGCAGCACTGCAGGCTACTTCAGCTGACTGCTAGCTGCAGTTCGGCAGTTCAAGTCTCACCGGCTCAAGGTTGACTCAGCCTTCCATCCTTCCGAGGTTGGTAAAATGAGGACCCAGATTGTTGGGGGCAAGAGGCTGACTCTGTGAACCGCTTAGAGAGGGCTGTAAAGCACTATGAAGCGGTATATAAGTCTAAGTGCTATTGCTAAAAGAGGAAAACAAGCTCTTTATAGTCCCTGGTTGGGAATTGTAAATATTTTTATTTCTCTCTTAGGGAATGGTTCATGGAGGAGAGGAGACAAATATGATCTCGAAGCAAAGCAAGCGTACTCATCCCTGCAGACAGTCACACTACTGAGGACATTGAAACCCGAGTTTGAAAAGTTTTCTATGGAAGTGAAAAGTTCTGTTCAGAAACAAGGAATCCATCACGACGATTATGTAAGTACCTGATCAAGAGCATCAGGACTTTAGCGTCTCTAAAATACTACTTAAATTAAATCAGGGGTGACAGTGTGGTCTTTTCTAAACTGAATCAAAGCGCATTTCTATTAGTTTTCCCATATCCTTGCTTTAAAAAATTGCTATTTCTTGTTCACAGTCATTTTTAATAGAGACGCTGGTATCAGTGAGATGGGTGGCATACAAATTTAATAAATAAATATACTACTTCTCCCCGCCCCCCCTAGAAATGGGCCTTCTAAGGTATGAAGTCAGGAAGGGATAGAGTCCATAACCCATAGTACTTTCCTAGTTCCATTTTGTTTTTGTTTTCATTGTTACCAAATTACCTGGGACACATGTCTCCAAATACACCTGCAAACTTGTCAGAAGAATTTTGCCAGAGCATAAATGATAGAGGAGAAGCTTACCTAAATGTGCTAGGTCCAAAGGAGATGTATGGGTGGTTTGCAATGAGTTGACAGAGATTTATGATGTCTAGTGCTTTTACAAGAGAAGCAAGAAAATGTTTCCTCTTCATTTACATGATCATGTAATATTGGGGTAACCATGAATGGATTTTTATGCAAATGGAACATAAGTTCCAATTAGTGTTGATCTTCTGTACACAGATTTAAATCAAACGCTTAAGAGTGTGGCTTTAGGACTAGGCACAGTTGACAGATTTTAACAACAATAAAATAGAATCTATAAATACGCCTACCTAGCAGTAGGGGAGAACTCTACTCTCCAGGAAGATAATGGTGAGTTCATGCATCATGCTAAGTTACAGTGTGATTTGCTTGTTTGTGTTTTAATGTGTTCCGTGAACTGAGATAGTTGTGATGTATTTCTGTTAACCATGTCTCAGAGGTGCTTTTTCTTTTTCTTTTCTTTTTTTTTAATAATTTTTTATTGATTTTTAAAACTACAAAACAATACACACAAACAAACAAAGACCTACATCCACATATATACATAAATACACTTTTAACAACACTTTCGTCTCAGTATATAATCTATTATTTACATTTTTCCCTTTAACTCTTCTCTAATTGTTTTCACATTTGTTGACCTATCTATCTATTTATATATTTCTGTCTTTATTTCTTCACACTTATTACTTACAAGTCCTCAGATGGTATATTATCATTTTTCCATTTTTGGGCATAAACTATTCTCGCTGCTGTGATTATATGAAGAAGAAGATATTGTATTTCCTTGTCGTATTTTCTATTCAACAGTCCCAATAAAAAAATCTCCTGTCTCAGGTCAATCCGTTGTTCTATTATTTCTTCTACCCATTTCCTAACTTTACTCCAAAATCTTTTAGCTTCTGGACACGTCCACCATACGTGGTAGTAAGTACCATACACTTTTTTACATTTCCAACACATAGGCGATGTTTTAGGAAACATTTTTGCGAGCCTTGCGGGTGGAAGGTGCTTTTTCAACTGGACTTTGTTTTTCCTTGAAGACGTTTTGCTTCTCATCAGGGGTGGGTTCTAACTTACCTCGCCGCTGGTTCGCTTCCTCCCACGCTGCGTGGCCGTGCCTCGTGGGCGCACGCACTTCATGCGCACACGCATGCGCAGTGCTGAAAATTCCAAAAAAATTCCCCCCCCAAAAAAAGCTCAAAACAAGATGGCAGCGCATGCTCAGTGCCGGCAACTCGGCTTCTGCGCATGCGCAGAAGAAAAAAAAAATCAAAAAAATAAATAAATCACCCCCCAAAAAATTTCAAAAAAAAGATGGCGGCGTCCACGGACCGGCACCGACCGAACCGGCTCCGTGACATCACCAGCGGGTTGCTACCGGTTCGGCCGAACCGGTCCAAACCAGTAGGAACCCACCTCTGATTCTCATCCAAAAAGCTTTATCGGTTCTGGATGAAGCTTTTTGAATGAGAAGTGAAATGTCTTTAAGAAAAAAAACAAAGGAAGTCTAGTTGCCTTTTGAAAAAGCACCTTTGAGACAACTATGACCTGGATGACTCAGAATTTCCATAGATATGTTAGCCATGCCTTAACTTAATACAATATGTGAGCCAGGTCAGTAGGAGTTGGCTATTAGGAACTCGAAGCAAAAAATTGGAAAGCCAAGTGCATAGACTTAGAATCACTTACTTAAGAGCGCCATGCAGAATATGCGGTGCAGCCACGGAAGGAAATTAGAGCTTGAAGAAAATGATAGTAGATAGCATTTCTCATGGCAGATTAGTAGACAATGTATGATGTGAAAAAAGGGAAATCTACTTGAAGTCAAGCTGAATTCCAGGTGATGTGATGGACACGTCCACATAGTTTTCTTAGCAACAATATGGAAGTTTCCGTATTTACCATTTCCTTCTTTGGGGATATTTCTTTCAACTACTCAGCCTAGTTTATAATCTTAGAATTACCTGGAAGTTCTTATGCAAGTGCTAACTTTACTTGATATAGTAGGGTTGCGAGCCCAAAGTCAACTAGATGTTTCCACCATTTAATAGCTTCTACAGGTTCTATGCATTATTGGAGCTCCTCTTGTGTTCATGAAAATAGAGCAGGGGTGTCAAACTCTATTTCATTGAGGGCTGCATCAGGGTTGTGTTTGACCTCGGGGGGCTAAGATGGGCGTGGACAGCTCGATGTCATTCATGTCTGGGGCACCTGTGGTGGCCCTGGCGGCCACCCTAGGCTCCGTTTTCAGCTGGGACGGCCTCCTGCAGAGTTCTGCCAGCGAAAATGGGCGTGCCCCCCCCGAGCTCTATTTTCACTGGTAGAGGGCTACACGAGGCCGTCGCAGCCAAAAACTGAGCCCAGGGAGGGGCCACATGAGCCCCCCCCCCAAGCTTTGTTTTCACTGGCAGAGGCATCGCAGGCCGATTCTTTGCTGTTTCCAGGGCGGCCCCGCAGGCCAGATCTAAACACCCCGCGGGCCTTGAGTTTGACACCCCTGAAATAGAGCATTATATATTGGGTAACTTACTGTTTGATTTGCTTTGTGAAGTTACATCCCTTCATACCCTTCATACATTGGACCAGCTACCATAATCTTAGCTCCTATGGCTTAAATTTAACCAGATACAAGAATAAGGATGGTAGGTTCATATTTATGGATTTAAATTTATTTTTATTATTACTCGGCAGTGGAGTGCAATAAAATGTAATAAATGGCATCCATGTATGATAAATATATTTTCAGATAATCATTTAGTAAATAATCGACTCAATAACAGTGAGAATGGGTGCAATATTTGAAGATCTGAAGGATCAGATTGTCCTGAACGAAACTCTGTTAATGTGGTTGTTAAGAGGTGACGCTTGACGCTAACTTGATGTCACATAATCAGTAAACAGTTTAAAAAATACTTCAATAAATAACAGATTTCAAATATTTAAAATTAAATCTAATCTGTTCTCCATTTTTGCTACTAGAAGACAATTGTGTGTTGTAATTAACGTTGCTTTACCTTGGCTTTGTATTTGATCTCTCAAATATGCTGTATGAGAAAGAAGGTGACTGAGTGCTGAAACGGGAACGCGCACGCACGCGGGAGCACCAGAAACCAGAAGAGCAGTTCCCCAGCTGAGTTTCCGGTTTCCGGCGTGCGCATGCGCGCCAGTCACCTGGTCTTCTGGTTTATGGCGCGCATGCGTGCACGAAGACTAGCTGGCCGGCGCACATGTGCGTGCCAGAACCCGGAACAGCAACGGGCAATGGCTGGCGTGCCCGGAGAGATGGCTCTGCATGCCACTTCTGGCACACATGCCATAGGTTCGCCATCACGGCTGTAGATTGATACTACAGATAGGCCTCAATCTATGACTGTAATGGAGCCTGCCCATCAAGGCCATAAGTCATGATGGTCGTAAAATGGGCCGTCCCTGCGACAACCCAATTTTACGACCTTTTTTGCAGAAGTTGTTAAGCAAAGGCTGCAATCATTAAGCAAAAGCCACAGTCACCCCAGTCGTTATGCAGACCAATGGTTCACTGTGGGCTGGTTTTGCTGAAAAACAGAAGTAAATGCTGGTGTTCAGCAAACACATTGTAAAATTTTCTGACCACAAGATGCTGAAAATGGCTGAAAATGCCAAGCACCTAAAATGCAGTCACGTGACCACAGGAGGGGCGTGGCTGTCAGAAGTTTGGAACCAGGTGTAAGTACCTGTGGTCGCAAGCCGAGGACTAGCTGTGTAGCTCCACTAGCATGAAAATTGTTTATTTTTATTTTATTATATTAAATAAGAAAGTGTCTTACGTTATTATATCTTTTGTGATGCTGGTGTACGTTGTATATAATTTTGTTTTCAGCTCCATTGTGCTATCGGTAAGTTGTAAGTCTACAGTGAATAAAGTAACTATTATGAGTAAACTATTAGCTACAGGCATGTCAATACCTGTGTTAATACTTTAAATATCTGTGCTGCAGCATTCCTTCACTTGAAGTCTTCCAGGTGCGTTGGAACCAAAGTTCTCAGAAATCCTACCCAAGTTATTCTTTGACTTTCCTGGAGGTTAAAGTTTCAAGACATCTGATGTAAGACCAGGTTGGAGAAAGTCTCATAGCAAAATGACTCTGGGCTGGAATACAGTATAAACGGTCTCCAAGTTATAGCCCTCAAAGGCACATGAAACAAGGGATGAAAGTAATGAGGTCAAGGCAGGACACAAACAAATGTACTATGGTACAAACAAGTAATTAACAAGCCTCGCCTTGATTCTAAAAACAGTTTGCACAAACTGTGATTCAAATAAGTGTGATTGGAAGGCTTGGTGTCAGATTTAGATTTGGAATACTGAGGTCAATTTAACTGAGATCCCTAAGAGGGCATGCTTCCCAATTACCACTGTGCCTTCTAAAGAAAAATCGTTTCCCCCCCCCCACTCCCCCAAATATAGCCATTTGGCCAATACCTTATTATTACTCTTTCATCAGACCACAGATTGTGGGGTAGTCAAATCTTGACGTTAACATGTTTTTCTGACTGGCACAGCTCTCAGAACGTCCTTTGCTTGTATGCAGAATAGGAACACTGTATTCCTATGTTAAGCAAATGTAAAGCCAATCTCAGCTGCAATTAGAGTAGATACCTGTTTTTAGCTCCCTCTGAAGGAGGCTTCTTGTATCAATCTCCCCATGTTATCCCTGCTTTGTCAGTCAGCTAACAGTAGGCAGAAGATGAACGTTGAACATTATTCATGTTATAAATACTTGCTGGGTCTCCAGAGTTTGTGACAGACAACACCCGTCTCATCAGGCAAATCCCATTTCCTCATTCTGCTGAAATTGTTGAAACTATGAACTTTATCTTGCTCTGTCTCCAAACTTAATAGCAGCTCCTATGAGACCCAGCCAGTAGCAAGAAATTATGGGAACTGTGGCCCAAAACCCCCGAAGGGCATCTACAAGTAGACAATGGAATTTTTGCATATAGATGTGCATAGCAAGAGCCGAGGTGGCGCAGTGGTTAGAGTGCAGCACTGCAGGCTACTTCAGCTGACTGCTAGCTGCAGTTCAGCAGGTTCAAATCTCACCGGCTCAAGGTTGACTCAGCCTTCCATCCTTCTGAGGTGGGTAAAATGAGGACCCAGATTGTTGGGGGCAATATGCTAACTCTGTAAACCGCTTAGAGAGGGCTGTAAAGCACTATGAAGCGGTATATAAGTCTAACTGCTATTGCTATTGCTATAGTAGACTTGCAAAATTGACTGGATGTGTGCAAAACTGAAATGGATTATAATAGACTACAAGTAGTCCTTGACTTATGACCGGTCATTTAACTACTGATCAAAGTTACGATGGACCTACCTGGGTGTACTTATCATCTGGATTTGAAGTTTTGACAATCAGACCTTCCCTCCCCACAAGAGCATTTTGGATGCTTTGCAACTGACTCGCATTTACAGCTATTTGCATAATCTCTGTGGTCACATGACTGTTTTACGACAGTTTTATGACAGTTTTTGGCTGAAAACTGACATTTACTTCTGGTGTTCAACAAAACTGGCTGATAGCAAACCATGGGTTTGCTTTATGATCACGGCATTTGCTTAACAAACCCTGAAAAAAAGGTGGTAAAATTGCATCAGTCATGTGACTGACTTGCTTTACTACCATTACACCTTACTACAGTTACAACTGTAATGTGCAGACTCCGTTACAGTCACAACTCAAGGACTACCTGTAATTGTTAATTTCTTGATTAGGTATTTCTGCATCAATGCATTCCAAGAATGCTGCCAAAAATGGCCCGTCCTTTTGGGATAGGATATGCTCACAAGTGCCTCGGAATAAATTGAACTTCTGAGTTTGATTTCCAAATCATATAATTTCAAAACAGGAAAATATTAAAGCGAAACATCGTTGGCGGAAGTTACTACTTCATTTAGCAATACTGCGTTCTATTATTATGTCTTACATCCTCAGAGTCATGGGAAATTGATTTATGGCACTTCTTCCATGTCTTGGTGCCTACATTTTGGGGGGCCTTGACCCTAAAAATCTTGGTTTTAAAATGGAACTATGCCCAGAAGGGTAGAGACGTTTGACTCTAACCCAAGCCACCTGCATGGTCTCTTTCAAACATACAGGTAGTTTTCAAATTATGACTGCTGATTCAGCAATTATTCAAAATTATAACAGTGCTGAACAAGAGGAGTTACGACTCCTGCTGACAAAATGGCTGTTGCATCGTCCCTGCAGTCACGTGATCAAAATTCAGGCACTTGACAATCTGCCTGCCCTTATACCAACTGCAAAAGCACTCCAAGTGTCCCAACTTGCCAATCTCTCTCCAACATCTCACCTGGCCAAAGCTGCCTGGGCCCTGAAGGCCTCGACTTGATCCTTAACTACCTCTCCTCATCCCAGCACACGTTTCACTTACCTTTGTGTTGTTCTCCAGCTGCTGTCAGGTGCGCCTTGTACCATCTTGCAGGGCCCCATTGTTCGGAAGTGTTCTTTTTTCCCCTCTAAATCTCTGCTTAACAACCCACATGGTCACTTAATGACCACATCTGGGAGTGCCAGAATTGCAATTATTGAGATTCCTGGCTTTTATCCTCTCTGCTTATGTCCCTACTTCATCTTTAGATGATGGCAGCTTCACCATAGTCCAGTGGTTCTCAACCTTTTTAATGCCCCCTCCCTGCCGCAGTGACCCCGCCCCCTCCCCGCGCGTGATGAGGTGACAAAGGGGGCGTGGCACCAGGGGTGAAATGTTCCCAGTTCGGCCATGACTGCGGGTCGCCGGACAGCCGGTAGCCACGGAAGCGGGAGACTTCGCCCACCCACATGCGAAGAGGGTAAAAGAACTCAAATGGTGGTGTCCGGGCGGGTGGGCGAAGTCTCCCACTTCTGTGGCTACCGACTGTCCGGCTACCCGCAGGCACGGCCAAACTGGGAGCATTTCCAAGATGGCGGGCTAACGCGTGCGGCGACCCCTGTGAAAAGGTCGTTCGACCCCAAAAGGGGTCGCGACCCACAGGTTGAGAACCGCTGTGTTAATGGCTTTTTAAAAATACCATGTTGTCATGATTTGCCTTCATCTCCGTTCCAGCTTGTAGCTGCAAAAAATTTAAAATAGTATTTTCCCTCTTCTCTCCCTCTTCCCTTGGTGCAATTTTTTTTTGCTGTGGTGAGAATGCTTTATAGATGATGTGGTTGCTGCTGCAATCAGGATATGGTATGTGCTAAGATCTGTTCCCCATTAAGATACCCCCTCTCCTCTGATCATTAGTAACTGTCCTCCATAGAGATTTTGGCTTCAGCTTCAGGAGAGAATAAAAACCTAGGTTTTGCTGATTAGTCTGCCCACACAATACCTGTGCAGAATTTTCCACAACACTTG
>QLTV01003108.1:4246300-4266245 GCA_003457575.1 Thermophis baileyi | reverse complement strand
CCTATTACAATACAATACATTATCAACAGTAAAGACCTTCAAATTTCTAGGTTCTATCATATCTCAAGATCTAAAATGGACTCCTAACATCAAAAACATCATCAAAAAAGCACAACAAAGTATGTTCTTTCTGCGCCAATTCAGAAAGCTCAAACTGCCCAAGGAGCTGCTGACACAGTTCGACAGAGGAATTATTGAGTCTGTCATCTGCACCTCTATAACTGCCTGGTTCAGTTCTGCAACCCAACAAGACAGACACAGACTTCAGAGGATAATCAGAACTGCAGAAAAAACAATTGCTACCAACCTGCCTTCCATTGAGGACCTGTATACTGCACGAGTCAAAAAGAGGGCTGTGAAAATATTTATAGACCCCTCACATCCTGGACACAAACTGTTTCAACTCCTACCCTCAATGTACACTGAGAGCATATGCACCAAGACAAATTCCTTGTGTGTCCAATCACACTTGGCCAATAATCTATTCTATTCTATTCTATTCTATTCTAAAAGTTTGGGAACCACTGAGTTACACTGTTGGCAAGTAAAAGTACTTCCCCAAACTTGTTCTTCATTATGTAATGCTACTATTTAAGGCCTCAGGAGTATTAGCTGATATGTTAAATAGTGAAAAGGGGGGAACTTTCCCCCCTTAATTGTGTTATTCCTAACACAATTAAATTGTATATAATAACAAGAGTAGACAATCTTCTTTGGAGTATTTAGAACTTTGAGAAGATGCTGCCACAAAATGGATACCTGGAGGGATAATCAAGAGAACCAACTTAGAACTAAGGAGAAATTTCCTGACAGTGAGAACAATCAGTGGAATGGCTTGCCTTCAGAAATTATAAGTGCTCCGTCACTGGAGGTTTTTATGAAGAGATTAGACAACCACTTGTCTGAAATGGTATAGGCAGGGTTTCCTCATTTCCTGCCTCAGCACGGAGTTGGACTAGAACAGTGGTTCTCAACCTTCCTAATGCCGCGACCCCCGCCACGACCCCCTCCCCGCCCCCTCCCCGCGCGTTATGAGGTGACAAAGGGGGCGTGGCGGGCTAGCGTGCGCTTAGGTGACCCCTGTGAAAGGGTCATTCGACCCCCAAAGGGGTCGCGACCCACAGATTGAGAACCGCTGGACTAGAAGAACTCCCAGGTCCCTTCCAACCTGTTATTCTAAGTTATTCTGTTATAATTATTTAATGGTTGCCAAGATTGCCAAGCCAAGTCTTATGACACCCATTATCCACAAAGTAAACAAACTCCTTATTCTCAGGAAGCTTCTTATCATTGGAGTTATTAATAGTTTCTCTTCATAGGCCGAGAAAGTGCTGGCTGAAACCACTGGCCATTTATTGTTTTCTATGAGTGCCAATACCAGGTCCAGAAAAAGTATTGTAAATACATTTCATGCAACCTGCCAGCTCTCCCTTTTTAAAGTTAAAAGTATTTTTACAATGGGTATCCAGAATGTGATAAATAGCAAAGGAACGGTTTATGGGGATCTTCTTGTCCATTTTTATTTTACAATGAACAATGTGAGTAAAAAGTAAGGCAGTCCCAGGGCAAAAACAGATGCTGTCATATCTGATTGGCCAAAATTGTTTTTCAGCTCAAGTTCAGGCACAGCCTGCTTTTTATTAAATAATTCTGAACTTTTGCAGAAAATTGGCTTAGGCTTTACTTTTTCAAAGTTTTTAATGCCACCTCTGTTACTGGTTTCAGGGGGTTGGACTTAATAAATGGTCCTTTTATTTATGACTCAATATTCTGAGCTGGGATGGTTTTATAACCTTGGCTATTTGGCCTTCTGAGGTTAGCAGGCAATCCATAGCTTGTTTTCCCTCCTCATTTAAAGCTAATGGAATTAACTAATTTAACACTGTTTTTGGGATGGAGAAATAAGTCGCTTGGTAAGATCAATTCTTATTCCTCAGTGCCAGGGATAGTGAACAGCATCCTTTTATTAAATTACTTTATTCTCAAAAATAGCAAATCAAAATAATGAGAATTTTATATCCGATGCTCTTTTTTAAAAAAAATGAACCAACTATTCCTCCATGAAAGAGGATAAAACTGACATTTTTCTGAAGCAACATTGGATTAACTGCCTAAAACAGCTGGATGGATGACCACCAAAATTAGCAAGCTCGTGAGCTGATCAGTGATTTTTCACGCCAAACTCTCCACTTCCTTTATCTTTTAATTTCCTCTCAAGCTATCTATCTCTTTTCCCACGTACAGAAAGAGAGTTTAGCATTATTGGAATTTGATTGGTCTAGAGATGGGAGCTGCAAAATAAGGGTGAAATTGTATCTGTAAAACCACTGAAAGAGAACACTAAAACATAACGTGTTCAGTGGGGTGTGCTGCACTAGCCTTTCCCCCAAATGTCTAAGTCTCCCATTCATGACAGGCAGGCCTTTGTGTCCTCATTTGAATGCATCAGAAGTGAAAAGAAAGAAAATTTAAAAAGACTGTTGCTAGGGGGTAATTTGTCCAAATGAATAGGTCCATTCAGTATCTGGAGTGGTTTTTTTCTAATTGTCTCTGAGTGGGAGCAAGAGAAGGGGGAGGAAGCAAGTCAAAATGAGCTTTAAACTCATGAAGAAAAGAAGAATTTTTCATGGTAATTTACGTATTGCTGAGTGAACCAATCTACTGATAATTATAAATTTGAGGCTTGACCCTGCAGTCAATAAAATCCGCAGGAGTTTTCTTTGTTGACATCTTTAGAACAGTTAAGCCAGAGGTTTTGCATGTTTTTCAACAGTGAAGATAATAATGTGGCTCTGGTTTTGGGGTTTTTTTGGTGGGGTTTTTTTTTTGTATTACGCTATAAAGCTGTTGGTGTTTCTTTGTCCTTTGATACTTTGTTTATTTTAAAACAAAAACTGACTTATCCACACTAGCCGGTTGCCTTCTCACCGGAATAGACTGATGACTGTTTCTGAAGTTCATCATTATCTACTAGTCCCTCAATTGCCATCAAAGTGACTTAAAGGCTTGTTTTTGTGCTCCATCTAAAAATACACTTTCCCACATTATATTGTGTTCAGTGCGCTTGTCTGCTTTGGAATACATGTTTTAGTTTGTTGCAGGTTAACCCCAGCAATCCATCAGCGACTCTCCAAGGGTAGAAGCACCCTTCAATTCAATCAGTGCTGACCACAGTCTTTAATACCTTTCAGAGCCAGCTTTACTATGAGTTCTGTAATAGCATAGTGGGTACAGGTAGTCCTTGACTTACGACCACAATTGAGCCCAAAATGTCTGTTGCTAAGTGAGACAGTTGTTCAAGTGAATTTTGCACCATCTTATGACCATTCTTGCCACAGTTGTTAAGTGAATCACTACAGTTGTTAAGTTACTAACATAGTTGTTTAGTGAATCTGGCTTCCCCATTGACTTTGCTTGTCAGAAGGTCACAAAAGTTAATCATGTGACCCCGGGGACACAGCAACTGTCATCAATCTGAACCGGTTGTCAAGCTTCTGAATTTTGATCACATGACCATGAGGATGCTGCAACGGTCACAAGTGTGAAAAACGGTCATAAGTTCCTTTTTTCAGTACTGTTGCAACTTTGAACAGTCAGTAAATGAAGTGTTGTAAGTCATTTAGTTCTATATATAGAAGGTTGCTGGTTCATACCTGAAAGACATGCCATTGTTAATATACTTAAAAACAAAAAAGGAGTAGTGGTTGAACCACTCTGTCCAGTCTGTACCAGTCTGTGCTTGAACCCATCTATTCAGGATTATAAAACGTGTGCGTCTTTGCAGCATTGGGACCGTGCCCACATCTATTCTGCAGCATAATCTACCACTTACGGAAATGGCAAGATGGGCAATGCGATACAATGAAATTGTGCCTTTTGTAGTACTAGATCAGGGATCCGCAACCTTAAACACTCAAAGAGCCACAAAGGTCCTAACCAGAAGCCCCCTATTCAATTCTGGAGCCCACTGGAAGTCCGGTTCCCCCACCATAGAGTCTCCTCCTAGCGCGGCGTCCTTTTTCCTCTACCTGGCCTAACCGAAAGCCCTATCAATTGTGGAGCCGACCGGTGACAGGGAGCCACAGCAGAGGGATGAAAGAGCCACATGTGGCTCCAGAGCCGCAGGTTGCTGATCCCTATGCTAGACGTTAGAAGAGACAGAAGCGTGTTACTTTCCGTGGCATTCATGCATTTATTTCCTGCAGCGTTTACTTCTGACCTAGTTGGAAATTTGTACTTAGCCGAGTGGTCCTGGATTCGTTTCTGTTCTTGGAAGGAAGCCCTGCAGTGAGATTTTTCAGTACTGTATGAACTTTGCTTACAACCCACTGAAAAATACTGTAATGAGTGAGAGGTCAAAGCATGCCAGAATGTTCCAGCTGAAATTACGACAAAGCAAAAGGAAAAGATGTATGGATTCATGCAGTCATAGGATCATAAAGTCCAGGTTTCTTAGGATAAATTTTCGTTTCAGAAGAAGGATCTTTGTTGTTCTTGACAGACAGAATCAAAGATTACTTCATCCGTCTTGAAGCAAAATTGAAAACAAACCAGGATGCACACAATCATTTGACAAACTTATTAGGACTGTGCAGAGATCAAAATCTGATGCACATGAAGGTCTGTATGTAGCACCTGCACCTTTTTCTGGGTTTGTGTAACTCCTCTGTAGCTGGTATGTGATCATCATAAAAGACATGGCATTTAAGGTATATGTGGCAGGAGCTTGTCCACCCATGTGCTGAATCTTTTTTGTCCTTCCAATCCAGATCCCTCCACAGTCACACGAGTTATCACCTTAAATTCTCTGAGTTCAAAGAAAACTCAATTGCTAGAACTGGGTATGTCTAGTCCTGGGGTCTGCAACCTTAAACACTCAAAGAGCCATTTGGACCCATTTCCCACAGAAAAGAAAACACCGGGAGCCACAAAACCTGGGTGGGCGTGGCCAACTCAACATCACTCCCACCAGTCACATGACCCCCCCAAGCCACGCCTACCCAGCCGATCATTAGGGCAGAGAACCGGTTGTTAAAAAACACCGGGAACCACAAAACCCTTTTGACATCTCTCTCTCTCTCTCTCTCTCTCTCTCTCTCTCTCTCTCTCTCTCTCTCTCTATCTCCCTCTCTCTCCCTCTCCCTCTCTCCCCCTCTCTCTGTATCTCTCTGTCTCTGCCCTGGCCGCTTCTCCATTCCCCACCGTCGTCCTTACCTTCTCAGGCCAGGTGAGGAGTGACTGGGAGGGGAGGGCAAAGGGCGGGGCCAGCCAGTGGTGGGATCACCCGACAGGGAGCCACAGCAGAGGGCCCAAAGAGCCGCATGCGGCTCCGGAGCCACAGGTTGCTGACACCTGGTCTAGTCTGATGAAAAGAAGGACTAGGGGTGACATGATAGCAATGTTCCGATATCTCAGGGGTTGCCACAAAGAAGAGGGAGTCAAACTATTCTCCAAAGCACCTGAGGGTAGAACAAGAAGCAATGGATGGAAACCAATCAAGGAGAGAAGCAACTTAGAACAGGAGAAATTTCCTGACAGAACAATTAATCAGTGGAACAGCTTGCCTCCAGAAGTTGTAAATGCTCCAACACTGGAAGTTTTTAAGAAGAGATTGGTCAGACCATTTGTCTGAAGTGGTGTAGGGTTTCCTGCCTAAGCAGGGGGTTTGGACCTCCAAGGTCCCTTCCAACTCTGTTATTCTATTCTATAGGGAAGACTATCACTGGAATAGAGAAGTAAAAAAAAAAAAATCCCATGCCTAGCTCTAAGACAAACAAACAATTTAAGATCCTTCAATATCTTGTTCTAGAATAAAATAGAGTTTTGACATCAAATCAAATATATCTGTGAGACTGCCTGGCTGCCCTTGAAAGAAATTCCAGGAGACTTGATTTTGTATAACTCAGCTTGGTTTGAACCTACCTGCAGCCTCTTTGATATACAACATGGCATCGCTAGGATAATAACCTCTAATGCATATGGGAATGAAGCCATCAGAGTGAAGGTGCAATTCCCTCTTATAACTTTGGGTAGTTCAAACCCATTGCCTTTCTTCAGTAGATCCTTTCTGTGAACTCCTTGGCCTTGAAATTGAGCAGTTGTGGATTGTTTCTATAACTGGTTTCTCTGTTGGGAATTGCTGGCTCTCAGCTGGACTGTCACAGATTCTGAATATGTCCAAATCCAGATGTGTGCTGAACAGGATGCAGAAAATCCATTCATGTATGGCCCTCTGTTCCTTTTAAAGTAGGCAGTCAATTAATGTGCCTAAAGGAGAGGTGCAAATATCAATTCCCTCCACTAAATGGATATGAACAGATATACAGGTAGTCCTCGACTTATGGCCACAATAGAGCCCAAAATTTCTGTTGTTAAATGAGACATTTGTTAAGTGAATTTTGGCCCTTTTTACAAATTTTCTTGCCTCAGTTGTTAAGTGAATCACTGTAATTGATAAGTTAGTAACCCAGTTGTTAAGTGAATCTGGATTCCCTATTGACTTTGCTTGTCAGAAGGTCGTAAAAGGGGATCACGTGACCCCGGGATACTACTGCTGTCATAAATATAAGTCAGTTGCCAAGCATCTTAATTTTGATCACATGATCATGGGGATGCTAGAAAGGTCGTAACTGTGAAAAATGGTCATAACTCACTTTTTTCAGTGCCGTCGTAACTTTGAACGGTCACTAAATGAACTGTTGTAAGTCAAGGACTACCTGTATTTAATCCATTTGGCAAACAGGGTTAGCTGCAAGTTTAGGAGGGTGCAATGCAGGGGTGGGTTCTAACTTACCTCGCTGCCGGTTCGCTCCCTCCCACGCCGCGTGGGTGCGCCGCGTGGGCGCGCGCATGCATGCGCAGTAACAAAAAAATCAGAATTTTTTTTTAAAAAAAGCTGAAAACAAGATGGCGACCGCATGCACAGTGCCGGAACTCGGCTTCTGCGCATGCTCAGAAGAAAAAAAAATTCAAAAAAATTTTTTTTAAAAAAAGATGGCGGCGCCCATGGACCGGCACCGGCCCGGCACCAACTGAACCGGCTCTGTGACGTCACCAGCGGGTCGCTACCGGTTCGGGCGAATCGGTCCGAACCGGGAGGAACCCACCCCTGGTGCAATGAATAGGGAAGAGCGTCACCTATTACAAAAAGCACTTTCTGCTGTGCCCTCTTTCCCCATGGTCACATGATTGAAAATCAATGGGGAAGCCATCAGGGAAGTCTGCCAGCAGAAGGGAGCTGTAATATTTCAGCTGGCAGCTCTTCTGCTCCATCCACTTAATAACCCAGGAGATTGCTTAACCACCACAACTAGCAGTGCTAGGATTGCAGTCATTGAATACAACAGTGATGTAGGCATCTTGCTTAATGACTGTTTACTCAATGAATGAGATTCTGGTCCCAATTTTGGTCATAAGTTGAGGACTACCGGTGTGATGTCCAAATTAGCCTGGAGGTTTTGTACATTCGTATATGTCATGGGTCTTGTGAAGATGTATGAAGGTTGTTGTTTTTTTTTTTACTAGAAATAGATGATTATATTGCCAGTTATATTTTCCTTCTGCCGTGCTCATGAAAATGGAGTACACATGAATCTTCTCAAGTGAAATATAAATATTCAAAGCAGAAAGTGATGTTCTGTTTGTATTGTAATTTAGACATAGCTTGCCGTGCTGAACAAATTGTACCTAAAATGAAAGAAACAATATTGATATCTCACTTTATAGTCATTTATTTTGTAATGAAATGTTGTCTTTTAAGCCACACCAAGCATTAGGCTCCAACCTCCTATCACATTTTGTAAAAAATAAAAACACGAATAATTTCTATGCAGGCCCTGTGTCGTCGAGAAGGTATTCTTGTAACTAAGATGATGCTAAAGGCTCTTTAATTTATCTTTAAGTAATTTTTAAAGAAAGAAAGTTGTGGCAGGGAACCTAGCACACGCCAAGAGACATCAAACAGCTCTGTGGACATAGTGGTTTCCCTGTGCATCATTGATGGCTTATGAAACTACCATGTGATTATTCAAAAATATGTGTGGGATCTGATAAGACTATATAAGGATGAGTTGCTGATGGTACCTGGGGTTCTGATCACTGTTTCCTCTAAGGTGCGCGGCTGCGCGGCCGTGCACGTAACGAGAGAATGCTGCGCGATAGTTTCCAACTTCCGCGTGGCGTTTTCTAATGGCAGAAGCTGCGCGCCTGTGCGCCCACGCACTTGAAAAGAGAGCGCCGCGCGGCATTTTCTAACTGCCGTGCGGCATTTTCTAACTGCCGCGCGGCATTTTCTATTCTTACAGGGAACATTGGTTCTGATGTTAGTAGAAGAACAAGGATAAGGAATTGAACCCAACCTGGAGTTCAGATGCCTCTCCCTCCCCTTTCCCAAATCTCTTTGATCAGGAAGAAACAAGAAGGCCTGATGTGAAGGAAGTGAGCCATGGCTTCCATGTTCCTCTTCTCTCCAGAGAAGAGGCTGACTATTATTGATAGAACTGATAAAAGGGTCTGAGCTTTCCTTTGTCTCTTTATGATGCCAGCTTGAGAGAGAGAAAGAGAGAGTTGGAATGTCTGATGGGGAGCCCAAAAGTTTTATTACCTCTCATTGACTTTGTAGCTGATCCTAAATCTGATGAAGAGGCCACTCAGGTTTCATCAGCAAGACAATAGACAGAATTTGGAGTGGAGAATTAAATTTACTGGTTGTTTGGTAAGTTGGCAGGGCAACTGTTGCCAGGATTTTACAGACATTTACGGTTGTCTGATCCCTTTGAATAGAATGTAGCAATTTGAAAAAAAGGATTCAATGAAGGGGGGAGGGGGTGCTAATAAGATCTGCTGTTTGTTCAGAAGGGAATTTGCATCCTCGTTTGTAAGCCATTTGTCACTGTGATATATGCTCCACATTTACCCTGCAGAGTACTATTATTGATGAGAAGCAAGATGAATGCCTATTATTATCTGCATAAGAAAGACAGCCAGGAGTAAATCAAAAATTTGTCTGGTTCCTCCAGCTGGAGATGCACAATCATAGAACATAGAATAATAGAGTGGAAGGGCCCTCAAAGGTCTTCTAGTTCAACCCCCTGCTTGAGCAGGAGACCCTATACCACTTCAGACAAATGGTTGTCCAGTCTCTTTTTGAAAACTTTCAGTGACGGAGCACCCACAACTTCTGAAGGTAAGCTATTCCACTGGTTAATTTCTCTCACCGTTAGGAAATTTCTCCTTAGTTCTGCTTCTCTCCTTAGTTAGTTTCCAACCATTGTCTTGCCTTTGGGAAAATAGTTTGATTCCCTTGTCTTTGTAGGAGCCCCTAAAACCGTAATGGTGAACCTATGGCACGCGTGCCACAGGTGGCACACGGAGCCATATCTGCCGGCACGGGAGCCATTGCCGTAGATCAGCTCCAGCGCGTATGCGTGCGCTGGCCAGTTGATTTTGGGCTGGCCACGCCCCCTCCCCTACCAGGAGTCTCCATGGCCCGTTTTGAGGTAAGTAAAGGGCTCGCGTGGAGGCTCTGGGAGGGCATTTCTGGCCTCCGGAGGGCCTCTGGGCAGGCGGGGGAGGCTGTTTTCGCCCTCCCGAGTCTCTAAGAAAGCCTCTGGAGGCTGGGGAGGGCAAAAAAACGGGACTACTGAGTCCACCGGAAGTCGGGAAATGGGCCGTTTCTGGCCTCCGGGGGGTGGGGAAGGCTGTTTTTGCCCTCCCCAGGCTCCTAGAAAGCCTCTGGAGGACGAAAAACGGGACTTCTGGTCCTACCGGAAGTCAGGAAACGGGCCATTTCCGGCCTCCGGGGGGGGGGAAGCCGTTTACGCCCTCCCCAGGCTCCTATAAAGCCTCTAGAGCCTGGGGAGGGCGAAAAACCCAACGTGCCATCGCATGCCAAAAGCGGGGGGGGGGTCGCATGCGCATGGGGGGCGGGGCGCATTGAATTATGGGTGTGGGCACGCACACGCGTGACACACACACACACCCGCGCTCCCCCCGCTTTTGACATGCAGCGACAAAAAGGTTAGCCATCACTGCCCTAAAATATTGGAAACACTGCTATCATGTCTCCCCTAGTCCTTCTTTTCACTAGACTAGACATACCCAATTCCTGCAACTATTCTTCATATGTTTTAGCCTCCAGCCCCTTAATCATCTTTGTTGCTCTCCTCTATTATTAGCTATATATATTAGCTACATATTAGCTAAGTGTTGCTGTAAATAATTTCCCACCTGTTTGTTCCAATGGGAGGGAAAGGTCAAATAAAAATCATCCTGAAAAGTAAGTAAGTAATAAATTAATTAAATAATGATGATGATGATGATGCCAGAATTTTCAATCCTCGTTGCAAGGTTGGTCTATTAAAGTATCAACCAAGTAAGATCGAAGCCCAGTAACAGAAAAACTGCTGCCTCTGATACTTCCATTTTAAAAAGTTAGGGAGCAGTTGCAATGACAGAGTCATAATTGTCCATCAGAATAGATAATTTGAATTTGATGGACAAATAACTTGATTTGGTATAAGATTTTTTTAAATATGTAGATGCTTGCTGAATATATTTTAAGGACAAGTATTAACTTTCCTAATCAGCTGGTAGTGGTCAAAAATTCTAGATAGAAGTTGTCACCTAATCTGATAGAGATTGTATGGGAAACTTGTCTTTCACTTCCAATTAAACATTGTCAGAGCTATTTGCCAGTGTGTTTTCCTTCTTAATTATTGCTGATCACTGTCCCAGAAAGGAATGTAACTTTAAAAAAAGGGGGGGGGTATACAAAATCGGTAGAGCTACAGTTACTGACACTATGATCTTCAATCTAGACTGTAATGTGTTATTCCAAATAAGCAGGAAAATGTTTATTATTGACAAATCAAGAAGTCAGTAATGTCTTTTATATTGTCAATTTATAATATATAGTAAAATAGTTGATCTTGTGAATAGCTAATTTTTATTTGTATAACTACCCCCTATATTTAGCTAAATAAAATTTATATAATAAACATTTTCAGCTTTAACTGCCCTTAGTTTTTCTTGTCCTTTAAATATGTATTAGAGATCATAAATATTGGGGAGACTAGAATTAAAACCCATCAAGAGATAACTACATATACAGATGATGTACATAAAGTTTTGGATGTTTGCAATTGTATCTTGGTTATTTTTCCATTAAACGGATATTTCATGTGCCTTTAAAATTAATACTGAAGTATTTGTACATTCTGTGGCCAGAATTTTGCCCTTTGGGGATCCATAATATAAATATATTTAAACGGATGTTAAGTATTTCACTGATGTAGTTTATTTAAATTCAATTGTTGTTTTGGATTTTCTTTTGCTTTCTTTTTCAATGTTACATGTGGATTTTATTTTTATTTTGTTTTATTTGTATGGTTACTGACACAGCATGCAACTCTCTGTGGCAGAATTATCATATGCTGAAAGAAATTGCAGGTATACCTTGAGTTACAATCCTGGGAGACTTCCCATCATGGCCATAACTCATGACAGTCATAAATCGAGTCATCAAGCCGATTTTAACAACCTTTTTTGCTGTGGTCTTTAAGCAAACCAATGGTTTGCCATAGGCCAGTTTTGCCAAAAACCTGAGGTAAACGCTGTTTTCAGTGAAACCGCCATAAAATGTGGTCATGAGTCTATGGGACACTGCAAACGGCCATACATGTGGCCCAACTGCCAAGCACCCAAAGTGCAGTCATGATACATTGGAAGGGGGGGAGGGGGCAGAGTCAACCACCAGAACTTCCTAATCCAGTTTGTAAGTACCCCCAAGGAGAACTGTTACAATTTTATTTACGTATAAGCACCCCCAGGGAGGTCTGTCATATGTAAGTCAAGGACTACCTATGGGTCATCTAATTCAGTAACTTGTCATTTTAGTTCAGTAGCACATCTCCAAGGTCTTGGACAAGACATTTATCTACCTATGCCAGTCTGGGTACAGGCCCTAGGTTTGCATTCTTCCCTCTGTTCCTGAAGATCAATGTTTCTCAACCTAAGATATATGGACTTCAACTCCCAGAATTCCCCAGCTAGGGGTGAGAAATACTGCTATAGATGGAATTTCTGAGAGTGACCTCAGTTCACCCACTGGAAATCTTGAAAATAAACTGCTGGAGGAAGTGCCTCTGATCTTTAGATGAGATAAGGCTCACCAACATGCATGGATAATGCCCGATCGTCTTGAGTTACCACAGAAATGTTGCAGTTAACATCACAAACGGTATTTCCTTCAGTGTGTCTGAATATATAACTCTTCTGTCATAAAACGGTAACTGCATTTGTGCTTGGATTAACCTATTTAAAAATTCTGATTTTCTGTTGAGTGGTCCTCTATTTAAAAAAAAAATCCCCGTAAAACTAAATATCACTAGAAGGTTTTGTTTGGGCTTTCTTTCTTTGACGCTGATTTTCTATATGGAGCTTTTTTTTTGGGCGGGGGGGTAGTAAAGCCAGACATTTGGCCCAAGCCACACTTCAAAAGTTTCCGCGAGAGGAAGATGTCATTCAGAGGTTTGCAGGATGCGAAGACTATTTTGGAAAAGCTTACAAGTGTTTTCTGTTTTTTTCCTTCACTCAAGGCCATGGTGTTCCTGCTGTTTGGAGAGGTTGGCAGCCATTAAACCATACTTTAAAAAGGGGTCTGAACATTTTTTCCCCCTCTCCCAGTTTTCAAACTGCACATCTGGGGCAGCAGCTGAGTTTCAACCTGCTAAAAGCGTGAAAGACACATGCCTTGGCATGGATGTAAGAACATTCCTCAACTACTTTATAATCAGCAAATATTATTATAGATGGTTCCCCCAACTCAGAACTTCCCTTATTGTTAAGTCCCCACTGTTGATTCCCTCTTTGGTAGATAGACAGCAACAGCCAGCAAAGATAAACGCAGACGACTTAATATGAAATGGCATACATTTCATGTTAGACTTTGGCAGCTACTTCAACTGAAAGTAATTCTTCCAACTCACAGAGCCTCATTAACAAGATTTATTGAGCTAGGAAAGAGGAGGATTATTGGAATTTCATCAGCTAAATGATTACTTAAGCAGAATTTAATCTAACTCTGAAATATTCTTACAGTGGAGATTTACGCCGTTTCTTCTTAATATCTTTCTGGTAAAGTTGTAAGAAAGTAGTTTTCTTTGCATGTAATGGAATCTCTTGCTGTTGTTTACTAAGCTGTCTCTAGAACCTTTATCAATCTGTGAATTATCTTGTACAATTTGCAGATATTTGCTCATGGTGAGAAGAGTTTTTACTGCCTAGCTAAAAGCGATCTCTTGTTGCACGGGATAACACAACAGAATAAGGATCTTATAAAAAGGAACTGCAGCTGTGTGATTCTTTAGCCTTTCTGTAATATCAAACTGATACAATTACACAACAGCACCAAAAAAATTCCACATAACTGTACCTTTTATTATTTACTTGCACCTGTTTTGTTACTATATAGGAGTTAAATAGGGAGGATTAGTAGCAGAGTATTTATTGACTTTTAATTTATCTTTCTATGGCTACTCAATTCCACCACTTTCAAAAGTCTTCTATCTGAATTGGTTATGGTGCAACCTTTTATAGGTGGCACGTTCTATTGGGATCTTCCCACTCTGCACTTGGAGATGATTCTGGATCACCTTAGCTGATGGTGATTGGCTGTATGCACATCTGTGCAAGAGGGATGCTAATGCTACCTAGCATGTGCTTTCAATGTTTTTTGTAGGTTTGATATAAAAGAAAGAACCAACAAAGAAGAAATAAATTGTAAATGTAAATGTGACAGAGAAGTCAAAAGTACTGTACAGCTGTAAATCTTTTCTAAGTTTCATAGACTGCTCTTTTCTACTATAATAACAGAATAACAGAGTTGGAAGGGACCTTGGAGGTCTTCTAGTCCAACCCCCTGCTCAGGCAGGAAACTATACCATTTCAGACAAATGGTTGCCCAATCTCTTCTTAAAACCTTCCAGTGTTGGAGCACCCACAACTTCTGGAGGCAAGGTCATTCCACTCATTAATTGATTGTTCTGTCAGGAAATTTCTGCTTAGTTCTAGGTTGCTTCATTCCTTGATTAGTTTCCATCCATTGCTTCTTGTCCTGCCTTCAGGTGCTTTGGAGAATACCCTGTTTCCCCTGATAATAAGCCCAATCGGACTTTTGAGTGCATGGCAATAAGGCCAAGCGCTTATTTCAGGGTTCAAAAAAATATAAGACAAGATCTTATTTTCAGGGAAACACGGGTAGGTTGACCCCCTTTTCCTTGTGGCAGCCCCTTAGATATTGGAACACTGCTATCATGTCATAATAATAGATGTATTTGAATAAAAATACGATTGAGCTTTCTTTCAGGAAGGAAGGAAGGAATCTGATTAAACCTTTCCCTGCAGTTCTGTTTTTAATGCAAAATGGTCCACAAGGTACTTGCTTTACTCCTAGAGGAACAGTAATAATAAGGCCTGCGTGTTTTAGCTTTAAGCAGGTTTCCCCCACATTCTCTTTCTCACCTGCAGTCTTCTTGGATCATTTTGGGTTAAGGGGAAAAAGTCAAAACTTGTACATAAAGTATGAATGATGGCGTTTATTTGATGTCTAGCTTGGATTAGTTACTAGAGCGACTGACTTTGAAAGACAATCAATACCAGCACAGGTCATAAGTGTCTCAGAGTCCAGAGATCACTTGGTTGTGCTTGTTCTAGGAAACAGGACAAGGTCTCTTTCATAATCTGCACAATTCTCTCATTTTTTTTTTAAACTTTTGCAACAAATGAATGCCTTAAATTCTTGACTATTGAGAATATTTGATCAAACACCAATTGTTGCTAGAGGAATTCTGGATAGACAGCACTGATGTCTTGGCACACGTTTTCTTTCCATCCCTGTTGCTTTCCATGATCCTCGTTCAGATTTAACGTATCTCGAAGATTGATTCATTTATTTCTTTTATCTGACAATGAAAAAAAAGAGCACATCTTGACTTACAAGTAAAAGTTGAAATTGACTTGCATTTTTAGCAAAATGATGAATGTTTTAATGTACAGCAGAGACGTATATCCTAGAATTGCAGCCAAAGAACCCTTAATAGTTGTATAGAAGAAAGAATTGCAATGGGCATAACTCCCTTGTGCAAGCAACATTTGCCGAAAGTCCATGTTTTATAATAGAGTTAAGAAAGATCAAGGACAGTGCTTCCTTTTTGCACCTGGCATACCACTTTTTTTTCTACTGAAGTAGATAAGAAGCACAGTTATTTAAAGCTGAAAGTAGACACAACAATCGATCGGTGTGTTTTTAAAAAGTAAACTGCATCAGGCAAATAACTAATCAGACAATTTAATTCCTTTCATGCCACATTCCTGAAGAAATCCCTCTTCTGAATTTGATTCTTCTATTTGGCAGTCTCTTCTTCCTTGCTCCAGAGGACTTCAGCCAAAAATATTGTTTGTCAGTGATGAAAAGCTTGCTGTTCTTTGGGGGGGGGGGGATGAATTCAAGTTGCTCTATCCAACTTTGAAAGTGCTCAGTGGGTTGTGCTGCCTCCTATAGGGTGGATGAAATGGCTTACATAATGCTAGTCATTATTGCTTTTTTTATGTCTGCTCCTCCATCTGATGTGATAATAATAATATTTCCAAATCATTTCCTCATTTTTCTTGGGAAATTAAGTGGAATTTAATTAGAATTTAATTAGTATATTAATTAGAATTTTTAAAAATTATCTGCATTAAGAGATTGGTGTGCAGTGAGTATTTTCCTAGTAAATTCCAGTTTCCTATTAAGTAATTTTTTTAAGATTTGCAACTAAGGAAGAGAATAAATTCCATGTAGATTATTGCTCCGTTTCCTTCCTTCCTTCCTTCCTCCCTCCCTCCCTCCCTCCCTTAATTGGATAGTTCTCTCTCTCTCTGTCTCTGTCTCTGTCTCTCTCTCTCCCTCTCTCTCTCTCCCCCTCCCTCCCTCCCTCCCTTTTTGGCAGCTTCTCTCCACTTAATGGAATTTGCTTTTTTAAAATCTAATCTAGTCCTTAAAGATTAACTATAAAGTCTTTCCACATGAAGAATGTGTGCCAAATAGGAGTTGCATTAGACTTCAATCAGTCCCCAAAATTAACGATGTTATGAGAGTTCAAGTGATTTTTTATTTTATTTTATTTTTGCTTACCTGCAAAGCTGAAAGGTTACTTTTTCAAAATTAGCCTTTTCTTTTTTTAGTCTCTCAAATTTGGGAGGAACCTGCTGGACCCTCCTCTGTTATTTGAGCTTTAGGTACTCTCAGGAGAATGTTTCCTTGACTGCGAGGACACTCTTCCATTCTGAAATGTAAGCTTAGATCTCACTGTTATGTCTATCTCAACCAGAGGTGGGTTCCTCCCGGTTCAGACCGGATCACCCGAACCGGTAGCGACCCGCTGGTTACGTCACGATGATATCACGGATCCGGTTCGGTCGGTGCCGGTCCATGGGCGCCGCCATCTTTTTTTTAAATTTTATTTTAAATTTTTTTTCTTCTGCGCATGCACAGAAGCCGAGTCCCCGGCACTGCACATGCATCACCATCTTGTTTTCGGCTTTTATTTTTATTTTTTTGAATTTTTTTTCGCACTGCGTATGCGTGCGCGTGCACCCACGAGGCACGGCCACGCGGTGTGGGAGAAAGCGAACCGGCAGCGAGGTAAGTTAGAACCCACCCCTGATCTCAACTTGTTTGACTTCACCTTGTGGACACTCTTGCTTGCTTTTTTTGCTTTGCATTCTCTGTTAGCAGCCCAGAGAAGAAAAGAGAGGTATTAAACTCAAACCAATATTGTGACTTTCCATCTTTTCTTCTGTTGGAAGAAATGTCCTTTTGGGTTCAGTTCCAAGTGGGGAGAAAGACACTGGAAACATGGTGGCTGATTGGAAAGATGGTTTAATAATGAACAGGACCACATGGTTGAGGTCCTGGGCAGAAAAAGGGCAGAGATGCTGGGAGTGCCTGGGTTTTATGCCCTCTGTTGGGTTTTGAATTTGAGCTTGTGTTCTGATTGGTTGTCAGACTCCCATGGGGCCATGCAGGGGCAACTCTGTAGGCTGTCCTGATTCCCAGGCTTGGTTGAGCCTTGCTGGGTGATGATGTAATGAAAGGGCTTTGGGCAATTTCTACTATGGCTCTGTCTGAAGGAGGTAGATCTTTGTTATGTAGAATAGACTGGCCCAGGCCTTAATGGCCCATTGACAAGGGGGGGGGTGAGTTTCTGCCTCCCTTTTAGAGGAAATATTCTGCCCTTTTAATATTTCCTAAAATATTTCTAGGAGAGAGGTGGGTGCTAACTTCCTACACTTCAATGCAAACCATATTTCATGACACACGGTTGGTTATTTGAGGTCTGCCTGTCTCCGAGGATCTCTGCTCATCCTGTTATATCCATCAGGATGGGTGCACTCTGGGCCTCTTCAGTTAATCAGGGTCATCTATTGGGACCCAGGAAATGACTCTCACACAGCACCTTTCCTCTGGAACAGAACTGTAAGATCCACATGGCTATCACCATGGAAGGTGTTCTGTAAATCCTTGAAAACTTGGCTTTGCTTCAGGCCTCAGAGGTAGAGTGGTTGCTGAGTCCCTGTGAGGTTTTGCGGGCATTGTGTTATTCCAGATGTTCATCGTCTTTTTCTTATTCAGGATTTTTAATATGTAAGCTACCCAGAGGTGTTTGAAATCAGGCAGACTACAAATCAAATGAAATGAATAAATGTTAGTTTTCTGCTTCTCCTTTTGTATGGAATTTTGTAATGGCTGTTTGTTCTTAGCAGAATTTAAGGCCACTACCAATCACCTCCCAACTGTTTCTGAAGGTTTGGGAAATGGAAAAGGTAGCAATATGGAAAAGCCCTAAAATAGTCATTTATTGCAGATAAATAAGGGGACGCGGTGGCTCAGTGGCTAAGACGCTGAGCTTGTCGATCAGGAAGGTCGGCAGTTTGGTGGTTCGAATCCCTAGCACCGTGTAACGGAGTGAGCTCCCGTTACTTGCCCCAGCTTCTGCCAACCTAGCAGTTTGAAAGCATGTAAAATGCAAGTAGAAAAATAGGGACCACCTTGGTGGGAAGGTAACAGCGTTCTGTGCGCCTTCGGCATTTAGTCATGCCGGCCACATGATCACGGAGACGTCTTCGGACAGCGCTGGCTCTTCAGCTTAGAAACGGAGATGAGCACCGCCCCCTAGAGTCGGGAATGACTAGCACGTATGTGCGAGGGGACCCTTTACCTTTTACCTGCAGATAAACGCATTGTTACACTTTTGGAGTACATTGTACACTTATACTGTAAGGGCTCAGCCCCACAATATCTGTTCTAAGTTGCTCGCTCGCTCGCTCGCTTGCTCGCTCGCTCTCATGTTGGAAGCACCAAGGCACTTGTGGGTTGAAAGATTAGTGGATGACATCACCATTGCTCAGGAGATGCCTGGTTAGGGGCTCCTTTCATGTCCCCCATTAAGTTGCCCACCAAAGTGGTATCCATCTCACTACTCACAGTTGCCAGCTTTCAAACTGCTGGGTCAGCTGGAGCGAATGACGGGAGTTCGCCCTGTCACACAACAGCACTCGGGTCTCCAATGTGGGCTTGCTGGTTGTTAACACAGCATCCTAAACACATGAGCCACCACACTCCTAAGTTACATTCTATGAAGGGAGGAGCTGTGGTTTTTCAACCCCGGCAGGTCCTGGAAATGCTATTCCCCAGCAGGTGAGCTTTGCACCACAACAAAGTCTCTTACATTGTTACATTGTGTGTTGAGACCATAGAGGGCCAGAGTGGAATGATCTTCTGAAAAGAAAATTGCAGTAAAAAAGGAGCCAGGTCTTCCCTATGAAGCTCTACATGCAGATTATAAAATCTTTCAATTACATCAGGGATGGGTTAGTCAATTTCAGGACTTTACATTCTGCAGATCATTGGTTGTTTCAGAAATTAAAAGAGAGGAAGTGGCTGGAGGAAAAAATCACTACAGTAAGCACACTTTGCAGATGAGCCCAAAGTCTATTCCTAGTGTTTTAAAATCATGAACTGATGTTGCATTGGTTTAGCAGAACTTTGGACATTTCCTCTACTTAAGAAACCTTCCGCCTTAATTTATAAATCACTTGTTAATCATTTGTGCAACTTTGCTGCGTTCATATTATAACAAACTGGTTTCTGGAATTAATGTGGGTAAACTTATAAAGCTCCCTTTAATGTGTTCCTTTGTCCACCCAAGCCATCCAGCTTTCTTTTTCTCCTATTCAGATATATGAACTATGCATGCATGCATGCTTGCCTTTATGTCTGTTGCTCAGAGAAGTTAGTCTCATTAGCCTTTCTGTTTTTAATTGCCCAAAGAATACAGCAATTAGCTTTTCTTTTTTTTTATGCAACTTTCTCTTTCTCTTGAGGTTGCTCCAAAATGGACATACATTTGAAAAGAGGGACAGAAAAGAATTCTGTAAAAAAGCAAGCGGAAGTGAAAAGGGTACCCACCAGTTTGGCATAGAAGACAGGCCTATTCATTTAAACTGGCTGCTCCCATTCTCTCTGAATCTACAGATGGCCAGCAAATAGGACAAGCATTGCAACCCAGGGAGAGCAGCTACACAGCTGGATTCCTTGTAGCACAGCATTGCCGGTATTTCTCAAAGACACAAGGCTATTTATACGCTTTTTTGCACTTGTATTGGAAAGGGACATTTCATTTAGCTCATGCCATTGACTGAAAGAGCCACAAAAATGTGGAGATACATGCGCGCACACAGGGCAGTCTTTAGAAAATAAGCTACAGGATGGAATTTATTTTATTTTATTTATTTATTTTATTTGTTTGTCAAACATGTAAAAGATAGCAGGTATAGGTCTAAACATAAACATAATCAAAGGGAATACAGATAGATGAGGACAATAGGACAGTAGGAGAGGGAC